>JAOWCC010000642.1:0-285000 GCA_030867875.1 Actinernus sp. WN-2022 | reverse complement strand
CCTTTACCCTAGGGTTAGGTTGGTTCGCCTTTACCCTAGGGTTAGGTTGGTTCGCCTTTACCCTAGGGTTAGGTTGGTTCGCCTTTACCCTAGGGTTAGGTTGGTTCGCCTTTACCCTAGGGTTAGGTTGGTTCGCCTTTACCCTAGGGTTAGGTTGGTTCGCCTTTACCCTAGGGTTAGGTTGGTTCGCCTTTACCCTAGGGTTAGGTTGGTTCGCCTTTACCCTAGGGTTAGGTTGGTTCGCCTTTACCCTAGGGTTAGGTTGGTTCGCCTTTACCCTAGGGTTAGGTTGGTTCGCCTTTACCCTAGGGTTAGGTTGGTTCGCCTTTACCCTAGGGTTAGGTTGGTTCGCCTTTACCCTAGGGTTAGGTTGGTTCGCCTTTACCCTAGGGTTAGGTTGGTTCGCCTTTACCCTAGGGTTAGGTTGGTTCGCCTTTACCCTAGGGTTAGGTTGGTTCGCCTTTACCCTAGGGTTAGGTTGGTTCGCCTTTACCCTAGGGTTAGGTTGGTTCGCCTTTACCCTAGGGTTAGGTTGGTTCGCCTTTACCCTAGGGTTAGGTTGGTTCGCCTTTACCCTAGGGTTAGGTTGGTTCGCCTTTACCCTAGGGTTAGGTTGGTTCGCCTTTACCCTAGGGTTAGGTTGGTTCGCCTTTACCCTAGGGTTAGGTTGGTTCGCCTTTACCCTAGGGTTAGGTTGGTTCGCCTTTACCCTAGGGTTAGGTTGGTTCGCCTTTACCCTAGGGTTAGGTTGGTTCGCCTTTACCCTAGGGTTAGGTTGGTTCGCCTTTACCCTAGGGTTAGGTTGGTTCGCCTTTACCCTAGGGTTAGGTTGGTTCGCCTTTACCCTAGGGTTAGGTTGGTTCGCCTTTACCCTAGGGTTAGGTTGGTTCGCCTTTACCCTAGGGTTAGGTTGGTTCGCCTTTACCCTAGGGTTAGGTTGGTTCGCCTTTACCCTAGGGTTAGGTTGGTTCGCCTTTACCCTAGGGTTAGGTTGGTTCGCCTTTACCCTAGGGTTAGGTTGGTTCGCCTTTACCCTAGGGTTAGGTTGGTTCGCCTTTACCCTAGGGTTAGGTTGGTTCGCCTTTACCCTAGGGTTAGGTTGGTTCGCCTTTACCCTAGGGTTAGGTTGGTTCGCCTTTACCCTAGGGTTAGGTTGGTTCGCCTTTACCCTAGGGTTAGGTTGGTTCGCCTTTACCCTAGGGTTAGGTTGGTTCGCCTTTACCCTAGGGTTAGGTTGGTTCGCCTTTACCCTAGGGTTAGGTTGGTTCGCCTTTACCCTAGGGTTAGGTTGGTTCGCCTTTACCCTAGGGTTAGGTTGGTTCGCCTTTACCCTAGGGTTAGGTTGGTTCGCCTTTACCCTAGGGTTAGGTTGGTTCGCCTTTACCCTAGGGTTAGGTTGGTTCGCCTTTACCCTAGGGTTAGGTTGGTTCGCCTTTACCCTAGGGTTAGGTTGGTTCGCCTTTACCCTAGGGTTAGGTTGGTTCGCCTTTACCCTAGGGTTAGGTTGGTTCGCCTTTACCCTAGGGTTAGGTTGGTTCGCCTTTACCCTAGGGTTAGGTTGGTTCGCCTTTACCCTAGGGTTAGGTTGGTTCGCCTTTACCCTAGGGTTAGGTTGGTTCGCCTTTACCCTAGGGTTAGGTTGGTTCGCCTTTACCCTAGGGTTAGGTTGGTTCGCCTTTACCCTAGGGTTAGGTTGGTTCGCCTTTACCCTAGGGTTAGGTTGGTTCGCCTTTACCCTAGGGTTAGGTTGGTTCGCCTTTACCCTAGGGTTAGGTTGGTTCGCCTTTACCCTAGGGTTAGGTTGGTTCGCCTTTACCCTAGGGTTAGGTTGGTTCGCCTTTACCCTAGGGTTAGGTTGGTTCGCCTTTACCCTAGGGTTAGGTTGGTTCGCCTTTACCCTAGGGTTAGGTTGGTTCGCCTTTACCCTAGGGTTAGGTTGGTTCGCCTTTACCCTAGGGTTAGGTTGGTTCGCCTTTACCCTAGGGTTAGGTTGGTTCGCCTTTACCCTAGGGTTAGGTTGGTTCGCCTTTACCCTAGGGTTAGGTTGGTTCGCCTTTACCCTAGGGTTAGGTTGGTTCGCCTTTACCCTAGGGTTAGGTTGGTTCGCCTTTACCCTAGGGTTAGGTTGGTTCGCCTTTACCCTAGGGTTAGGTTGGTTCGCCTTTACCCTAGGGTTAGGTTGGTTCGCCTTTACCCTAGGGTTAGGTTGGTTCGCCTTTACCCTAGGGTTAGGTTGGTTCGCCTTTACCCTAGGGTTAGGTTGGTTCGCCTTTACCCTAGGGTTAGGTTGGTTCGCCTACGTGTGTCGAATCCTCTCTGTGATTCTCCACCCACCCACCCACCGCTGCTAATCGTATTTATAACTGAAAAAGGCTAGTTTTCCTTCAATGTGGGACAATTTTAATGATCCAAAATTATACGAAAAAAGAACAATCCTCTAAAAACATTTGAGACTTTTGAATTCATTTCAAATTTTTCACATTTTCGGGTATTACATACAATTCACAATTTGTATATCAAATTATTTTTAATTTATTCAAAAATTATAATTTTCAAAAAAAAAATCTACTTAACTTTTTAATTGATTTCATAATTTTGATGTTTTAGAGTTGGGGATGGAATTTTAAATATGCATAAATTAACATTATAAACATGATTTAGGTGAGTCATGAAATTCTTACCCTGATTACCAGAGCTTCCAATCTCTCTCTCGAAAAGCGAGGAGCGATGCCATTTTGTAAATCGCCTCACGTGATGAAAACCGGTTTGGCCTTGGCTAGCTTCAGAAACAAAAACATGTAAGCCGAAGGACTCGCTGAGTTTAGGAGACTGCTGCTCTAAGTAACTCCTCAAGCCAAAATATCGTGTTGATCTGAGAGAGGATACGCTTGTGAATAATTGTCATACTTTTCAGGTTACGAAAGTTATTATCCAATTGTGTGAGAAGCCGATAGCCCCGACTTTTGCATAAATATGCATGCTAACATTTAAAACTTTGACATTTTTCTCTTGCACAAGTCGGTCTCAGTTATTTTTCCGAATTTTTTGAAATGAAATCCTTTATTAAATGTCCTAATTTTCGCATACAACAGAACAAGTATTCAGAACATGCAAAAGAAAAAAAACGTGGCATTTGGGCAAATAGTTTAGGAGAAACCTACGCGACAAACCGACAAACATTCGCGGCATTGTTAAGTTGTTCAGTTAAATTCTGCAAAAATATATTATACCTTACAAATACGAAATGAATTTTTTAATGTTACTTTGTTCTGAAGTTTAAATACACATAAACCATCAGCAAGATCTGACTTCCCTGTAGGATCAATATAGAGAAAATACAGCGAATATTGCCTTTGCTAAAATTGTAAATACATTGACATTCTATGGTTTTAGTAAATTTTTGGATCAAAAATCTTATTTAAACTGAAATTCTAATGAGGATAACTTTACTTCAGGTTGCTCAAACATTATGGATTTCGTGTTACGATATCAGTGGCATGTATAGTTCATGCATGCAGAAACTGAAGATCATAGCTGAAAGATTTCTGTGAAACTTAGGCGATATTCTGAATGACATAACCGATTTCTTTAGTCAAACTTTATACAATCATGCTACCTTAAATGCAAAATCTAAAATCTACAGAAAGGATTACCAAGCTCTGAAAACTGATCAAAATCTGTTAGAATGTAACCCCTGAAGCCAAAATATCTCGTTCAACTGAGAGAGGATACCCTTGTGAACAATTCTCATACGTTTGAAGCTATAAAACTGCTTATCCACTGTGTGAGACCCTGTAGACCCAAACCAGTTTACTAACGCGCTAGAAACAGCTAGCTACGGCTATTGCGTAAATACGCTAACATTTAATAACTTTGAAATTTTGCTCTTGCACAAGTCGGTATCAGTTAGTTTTCGGAATTTTTCTAAATGAAATCCTTTATCAAATGTTCTCATTTTCGTTAACAACAGAACACAGATCCTGAGAAAGAAAAAAATCATGGCATTTAAACAAATAGTTTAGGAAAAACCAACGCAACAAAAAGACAAACATTCACGGCACGGAAACGAGGTTGACCAAAGGCAGCTCCAACCATGCTCTGAAAACTGAACGAAATCGTCTAGAATAATCACTAACGAAACTGAAATAACCCTAGCAATTGACGAAAGACAGTCTTGCCGATTGTTGCGATATTGGAATTGCGAGTCCTGCAGTCATTCTTGCAGTTGAAGGCAGATTCCGTGGGTGTTCTTTGAGAAATTCTCGTCTTTAGCACAGCTTCAGATAATATAGTCCAAACATACATACAAAAAAATACACAAGTAGGTGAGAACAACATATTTCCTTTCTGTAGCATTGACGGCATTGTCTGGATTCAATTGCTCAAAACTGTAGATAAATTAAAACGAAGCGGATACTATCATAATGTTTTCATAACCGTGGGAACTTGAGAGGAACTGAAAATAAATCGTCACGGAGCCGAGCATGTTCAAGTCTATCTGTAATCGAAAGAAACATCTCGCCAACTGAATGTTACGAACTTTTTAAAACAGTGTTGTTGTAAGTTTAATCGCTGTTTAACTGTTAGCCGAGAATGTTTTATTTTTACACGTGGAGGCCGCGCAGAAGGATGTCGTGAATGGTAAGGCACGCGCGTAGTTGAGAAGTAACAGCCTGGAGTGCAATCGAGTTCGAGTTTTTTATGTTTTGGGTTAGGTTATGTTTTAGCGAGAATGTGATGTCGTTATCGTATACAGTTGAAGTGAGTCCTGTATACAAGTATCTCAGAGTTAGAGATAGCAATTAAGAAACAGATGATTTACAATAACCAGTTTTGTACATTAAATCGTAACGTAAGGGCAATAGTCCAGGATTCTTGGCGCTCAGGTTACGTCGTACGTAAATTGTTATGTTGGTAGATTAGAGTAAGTCCGTTCGTCCTACGGCAGACCAGCGTGAAGTAACCGTAAGAGTTTTCGTGACCGTGAAGTGGTCGAGACTAGTATTGAAAACAAACAGTGATTTAGAGAAAATGGTTACACTCGTTCTCAATAACACGTGCAGGTTCGAAATTGAATTTCCAACGGAAAACGTCAATTTGGTGGATGTCACTCAACTATATTTCTATGGCAACACTGGTCTGCATGCTAAATAAAACGTCGCCATACAACTCCCAGATCTGGAGGAAACATAAATAGTCTAGGAGGTCAACGAAATCGTAAGTAATTTGAGGCGACATAGGTAGAGATATGGCGGATACTAAGCCGAAAAACGATTGTTATTTGCTTGAATTCCTCACCGAAATGTCAGTCGCGAGTGGAGAGCATTGCCGATAATCCATGTCCTGAGAGTTTCAAAAAATATATTTGCCCTGTCGAATGTTGTATCCATGCCTGGAGCTCGTCGAGGTAGAGCTCGAGGGTATTGCTCGATAAAACCTCTTATAAGGAGCATATCTGCAACTGGATGAATAAAAATAACTATAATTCTTTTTCCAAGACCTTTGAAGCTATATAAACAATCAGATTTCTTATACACAAACCGCTCGCTCACACATAAAGTTTATGCGATTCCCCTATTTCGATCTTATACACAAACCGCTCGCTCATGATCACACATAAAGTTTATGCGATTTCCCTATTTTGATCTTATACACAAACCGCTCGCTCGCACATAAAGTTTATGCGATTTCTCTATTTTGATCTTATACACAAACCGCTCGCTCGCACATAAAGTTTATGCGATTTCCCTATTTTGATCTTGTACACAAACCGCTCGCTCACACAAAGTTTATGTGATTTCCCTATTTTGATCTTATACACAAACCGCTCGCTCACACATAAAGTTTATGCGATTTCCCTATTTTGATCTTATACACAAACCGCTCGCTCACACATAAAGTTTATGTGATTTCCCTATTTTGCAAACCCTTGGCTCTAAGCATGATTACTCTCCATCTAAGCGACTTTGGGAAAGACTTTGCCATGTTTATAAAATGCTAGTTTCCCGAATTTACTCACACAACGGTTCACGTCAAACTCCATGGAAACCGTTTGATTGACATCCACCAGAAACGACTTCGAAGTCAGGAGTTTCGTTTTGAACCTGCACGTGTTATTGAGAACGAGTGTAATGTGCCAACGACAGAGATGTTTATACATGTGTAGGGAGCGCGGGTCAGTAATGATGTAGTTTGTATGCATCTATATAAATAATGTGTAATTTCTGTTTAACGTTTTTAAAATGTATTTCCGTTCTCGGGACGAGAACATTTGAGAGAGGGAATAGTGTGGCGTGCATGACACGTCGTAAAAGGAAACTGCGCCTACATTCCTTTCATAGTTATCAGATTAAAGGCTGCAATATAGTAAGATGAAAGTGACCCAATAAACCAGTTCTGCCTCGAAACTCTGTGTGATCGTGTTCTGTTGTGTTGCCGGCTTCGGCCGGGCTGTGCCCTTCAAGGCCAGCTAGAACGATGTCTCGGCCCGTTACAAACATATTCGTTTTTATTTCTCTCAGTCTGTGTAATGCTTTACGTTTATTGAAGATTGTTACGTTTAGCAAATGTACGATGTCAAGAGTTAGGGGAACAAAAAAAAACGTACCCAATTTAAGGATCGGATATTTTATTTAAGGATGATACTAGGGGGTTATTTCTCTAATGAGTCCATTCACTCTCTTTGTTCTAAATTGTTATTTTCAAGAGGGATCAACACCTCCGTTTCTATAGAGCCAGCCAACGGCAAAGCCTGCTTGGCGGCCCTCTTTGCTCCATTTTTTTAATTTTTTTATTTATGTCGGCAAAAGTCCTTTGCTCTAAATCGCTCTAAATTGGGTGCCTTTAATCTAAATTGTCTAAATTGGATAACGAGGTTACAAATGTCAAACCTACATTGAGCAGAAACATCACCGGATCGCGTTCCGATTGTCGCTTATGCTTTCCACTTCGTTTACCATGTGTACGGGTCCGTTCCATAATTGGCGGCCTGAGAACATCTAACTGAAATGCATTTTTAATAACCAAACTTTGATTGTAAAACTTATATGCATTTGTGCCACCGTGCTAACAGCTTAATTTTATCATCGCTATTCGGCCTTACTAAAACTGCTAACACAATACACTAGACTCCAAGATGGCTACCCTGGGTACCAGAGTTTCCAAGCTCCACTCGTTTACTTTCTCAGCGGCGGTTTGGCTGAGAAGAGAAAGTAAACGAGCGGCGGTTTGGCTGAGAAGAGAAAGTAAAGGAGTGGAGCTAGGAGACTCTGATACCCAGGGTACAAGATGGCTGGATGCGGCATATAAATCACGCGGGCACATGAGAGATGTCTAGCCGAAATAGATCTTTAATAACCAAACATTGATTTTAAAACTTATATGCATTTGTGCCACCGTGCTAACAGCTTAATTTTATCATCGCTATTCGGCCTTACTAAAACTGCTAACACAATACACTAGACTCCAAGATGGCTACCCTGGGTACCAGAGTTTCCAAGCTCCACTCGTTTACTTTCTCAGCGGCGGTTTGGCTGAGAAGAGAAAGTAAACGAGCGGCGGTTTGGCTGAGAAGAGAAAGTAAAGGAGTGGAGCTTGGAGACTCTGGTACCCAGGGTACAAGATGGCTGGATGCGGCATATAAAGCACGCGGGCACAAGAGAGATGTCTAGCCGAAATAGATCTTTAATAACCAAACATTGATTTTAAAACTTATATGCATTTGTGCCATCGTGCTAACAGGCAAATTTTATCATCGCTATTCGGCCTTACTAAAACTGCTAACACAATTAACTAGACCCCATGGTATATACAGTGGAACCCCACTATCTCGAACTCGGTTATCTCGAACTCCCCGCTATCTCGAACTGTTTGCGATTTCGACCCCGGCTATCTCGAACTCTAATTGCTAAGACGATTGACAAACAACACAACACTAAAAATAACAAATCACAGCTGTTATATTGCAAATCTTTATCATTTAAATTAAATTTTAACAATAAATTAATGCGATTAAATGAAGCGAGATACGACAAACGATAGACACGCTCTCTACTCTGGTACAACTCTCCCTTTAGCAAGAACGTCAGCACTAACATCGGGCACAAATTCCTCGCTTTAGTAGATAAACACTTCCCCAAAGATCACAACCTTCACAAAATCTTCAACCGCAACACAATCAAGATTAGCTACAGCTGCATGAGCAACACCAAACAGATTATCGACAAACATAACAAGAGTATACTATCCCGGGGGGGGGGGGGGGAACTCCCATATAAAAGTGGTAGGGATGCTCGTCGGACATTTTCGATTTGACCCCTAAGAGGTACTAAACTGGGCGTGGCTCAAGCTTATTTTGACCCCTAAAAGTAATAAAAATGTAAATTTATAACAGCTTTTTTGTTCAATTGACACCCGACCCCTAAAAGGTACCGCTTTACATAGAAATGTCTGTGTTTGATGGTGGATACCCTAAGTGGTACCAAACTCCTGATTTTGACCCCTAAAAGGTACGACGAGCATCCATGTACCCCTCACATAAGGGAGTCCCCCCCCCCCGGGTATACTATCGCCTTCACAAGCCAATGATACCGCCACCACAACTACAACTGAAGTAAACAAGACATGCAACTGCCGGCAAAAGAACGCCTGCCCGCTAAACGGAAACTGCCTACAATCATCAGTCATTTACCAAGCAACAATAACGCATAAAGACAACAGCAAGACAGAAACATACATCGGACTTACGGAAAACGAATTCAAAACAAGATACAGGAACCACACCGCATCATTCCGCCACGCTAAACACAAAAACTCTACCGAACTCAGCAAATACACTTGGAATCTGAAAGACAACAACATTGATCACTTTATTTCCTGGCGCATTCTCTCGTCGCACTCGCCGTACAGTAGCTCCAGTAAAAGATGTAACTTATGCCTCAAAGAAAAATTTCTAATCATCTGCCGACCTGAACTGTCCACACTAAACAAACGTAATGAACTCGTGTCTTCCTGCCGACACAGAAACAAAGCCCTCCTACGTAATAATTGAACTGTTAAATTCCGCGCTGCATATATTAGGCTAGTTTCATTAGGTCATCAATACTATTGTTATGTAAATCATTCTGTATATAAGCGACGGTAAAAGTATACTCTTATTAAATCCCCTGACGAGTGGGCAACCACGAAACAGGCTTGTAAGGATGAACTTGTAGTTTATTTGTCTTTTTTCTTCACCATATACTTCGCTCTACTCCCATGTATTGAGCACTGTATATTTTCTATGCATCGATGTTGTTGTGATAAAATTGCGGCATGGAGAAAAATGCATTAACTTTCATGTTAATTTATTTTTGAGTTCCGCGGTGGTATTCGCACTCATGTTGGCATTTTACATTCTAGTAATTTGTTTGTCGTCCGATGTACATTTGAATCGCGGTCCTTCTTCTCAGTATTTTTCTCTGGCTCACCTAAATGTCCGTAGTCTACTCAGTGAAGATAAATTCGACCAAATTTCTGTTTTCCTGGGTGCCTATAATTTTGATGCTTTTGCTCTCACTGAAACTTGGCTTAATTCAAATGTTAATGACCTACTGCGCATGAATGGTTACCATTTACCCTTAATTAGAAATAGACCTAACGGCCGGGGCGGGGGTGTTGTTCTTTATCTGGCCAATTGTCTCGCTTTCAAGAGAAAAATTGAGTTTGAAATACCTGATCTTGAATTACTGTGGTGTGAAGTTATTTTGCCTATTTCGAAGTTTCTAATTGGTGTTTGTTACACATCTCCTAATTCCGACATGGTTTATTTCTTGGCCCTTTTGCAGGAAAGCCTCGACCTAATGAAACGTTCAGATTTTACTGCCATTGTTATTACTGGGAATTTTAATGCACATTTTATTCCCGATGATCAGTCTTCTACTAAAGCCGGTGTCGATTTTGCTCGTTTTCTTAATTCTAACAATTTATTCCAGCTAATAAACGAACCGACTCGAATTACTGCCACCAGTGAAACTATTTTAGATTTAGTCATTACCGATTCTCCTGGGTATTGTTTCAGTCATTTTACACTTAGCCCGCCTGCTAATTGTGACCACAATGTTATTGTTGCTAAATTCAATTTGACTGTTTCTCGTCCTAGGGCATATAAACGTTCTGTATGGAATTTCAATTCTGTTGACGCGGACCTCTTAACTCATTCTCTCAAGTCCTTTAACTGGGACGCTCTTTTTGTTAATATTAAATGTATGGACTCTTTTTATGACACTTGGTTTTCAGCTTTCCTTTTAATTGTAAAGAATGTTATTCCTTTCCGTGAAGTTACTATTCGACCCAATGATAAACCCTGGATGAACAGTATAATCAGGCGATCAATGCGTAGGCGGGACAGATTGTTACGAAAATTCAGTGTAACAAAACTTTCTAGCGACAGGAACCTTTACAAAGCTCAACGAAATCTCACTGTTAGTATTATTCGGAAAGAAAAGGATTTATATTTTGCGAATCTAAATTCTGTGTTGTGACCCAAGTTTGAACGCAAAAAAGTGGTGGGGAGCAGTTAAATCTTTATATGGCGCCAAAGTGTGCTCTCTAACTCCACCACTAAAAGAAAACGATATGTTTCTCTCTGACTCTAAAGATAAGGCTAAATTATTTAATGAGTTTTTGTTACACAGTCTACTCTGGACCCACAACACCCCGCTCCTCAACTAGTTGGTCAATTTTCTGTTTTGTCGCTCTCTTATGTTGTTGCTAGTCCTGATGAAGTTCTAAACCTTTTCAAAAATGTTGACATTTCCAAAGCATGTGGCTATGACGGGGGCGGGAATCGTTTGATTAAACTTTGCGCCCAAGGCCTTTATTCTTCTTTTACTAAGTTAATCAATTTGTATTTTTCTCTTGGTCAATTTCCCAAACAGTGGAAGTTAGCGAATGTTTCGCCCATATTTAAGAAAGACGAGCGCTTTCTCAAGACTAATTACGCCCTGTTTCCCTGTTACCTAGTTTGTCAAAAGTTTGTGGGAAAAAATCGCTTTTGTACGTGTCTATAACTTTTTGGTAGAAATTGGTTACTTACACCCTTTTCAATCCGGTTTCGAACCTGGTCACTCTACTGTTTTACAACTTATTTACATCGTCCACCAAATTTACCGCTGTTTAGATGAAGGGAAGGAAGTTAGAGCTGTTTTTTTAGATATTAGCAAAGCCTTTGATAAAGTGTGGCATGATGGTTTGATAAGTAAATTAAAGTATCTTGGAATCAAAGACCCTTTACTTAAATGGTTAGAAAGTTATCTCTATGGTCGTTCTCAACGTGTAGCTATAGAAGGTGTCCACTCGAACTGGGAAAACGTATCCGCCGGCGTGCCTCAGGTAGTGTGCTTGGACCTCTCTTGTTCCTTATCTATATTAACGATATTACTAACAATGTTCAATCTGAAGCTTTTTTATATGCCGACGATACTATGATTTTAGATATAGTCAATTCTCCGGTCGTATCCGCTGCGAAACTTAATTCTGATCTTACTTCAATAGCTGATTGGGCTAATAAATGGATGGTTACCATGAACGCCGTTAAATCTCGCTCCATGGTTTTTTCGGTTAAAACAGTCAAGCCAGATCATCCTCCCCTCTTTTTAAATCAGTCTAGTATACCCGAGGTCAACTCACATTGTCATTTAGGTGTCAATTTATCCAGTGATCTGTCCTGGCACAATCATATTAATATTATCTACGAAAAGGCGTCTAAGAGGCTTAATATGTTAAAGGGTTTAAAGTTCTTGTTGAATAGATCTACACTTAACACCATGTATCTTACCTTGATTAGACCGCTGTTAGAGTATGCTGATTTGTTATGGGATGGTTGTATCCAGAAGTGTAGTGATGCTCTTGAGAGCATTCAATCTGATGCAGCTCGTTTAGTCACGGGCGCCATTAAAGGAACTAACTGCCAGTCCCTATTAGATAAACTTGCCTGGGATACACTTAAAACAAGACGTCATATTCATAAACTTTCGGTATTTTATAAAATTGAGTGTGTGTGTGAGTGTGGATACCAGCGGGAAACTATCAAACATTACCTGTTACATTGTCCCCGTTTCGAAGCCCATCGCTCTCGTTTACTTACCTCGGCTGCAGAGTGCCTAACGAATTTCTGGTCTAATTCTAACGAATCTGACAAGCTAATGTTTTTACTTCGTGGATGTACCAATGTTGACTTTAATTCAAATTGTAAATTATTCCTTGCTGTTCAAGATGTTATTTCCGCTACATCTCGCTTTTCAGTTCATATGTAATGTTATCTATTTTCTGTTGTTTCTGTTTCGCTCCCAACTTCCTCTGTTGAAATGTGTGCAATAGTTGTACGAGAGCCTCCTAGATGAGCTTCTGCTCTTGGGGTAATTGTATGGAATAAATATGTTTAGATAAAAATATAAAAAAATAAAAAATAAATTTTCAGTTTCTGGTTGGCAGGACCAAAGTTTTTAACACTTTCAGCCCCAAACTGGTCACATCCAAATTCTTCTTTTCTCCATACAATTGGAAAATTTTGATCAGACTCCAAATACATTGTAAATATATGTTTATACATTGATCACCCTTGGGGCTAAAGGTTAATTCTTGAAATCATCACCAACAAGGAAAGTCGACTGCCAAGTAGTGAGTGAAGATCAGAATCATACGTATTTAAAACTGTATATACAGTCACCTAGTCTTAAAAACGCTCAAATCGTGTTCTACGATATCTAAATATCTAGCATTATACCTTTGAGAAATATTATATTATTCTTTACATGAAAAATAGTTTTATTCAGAAGGCATACCGTTTCACGTTGATAAAAGTATCTCTACTAACTATGCTGGCATTCAAGGCGTCTCTAGGTGTTCACCATGGCTTTGTCCCTCGAGGTCTTTTTGTCTTTCCCATTTTTCAAGTCACACAAGAGAACTAGAACAACCAGCATTGAACGGAAATCAACATTGGCGGGAAATCTTGACAGATAGTTGAACTGTGATGAGTAATCGATTGGCCAAGAGCTCGCTAATTTGTTGGAGTGGCGGGGATTCAGATTCACACACAGACGGCTAAATTTTTGGAAATGCTATTTTCTACGCTTCCGATTTTCAACCAAAATAGAGTTTAAAAAAAGCTCCCACTCAACAGGAATCTATTTGATTTGTGTGAAATTTTCACAAAATGTTAATTGATATCACAGCTGCAAAAGCGTATCGGGGAATTGGGAAATTCTAAAAAGAGAGTTCTCGCATATCGACTATGACTGTGTTTTCGCCTTTTCACGAAGAGCATGATAACTTTTGAACTAAATCGAATTTTGAAATTCCCCGACCTGCTTTTGTAATACGATTCCTCTGAAATGCGACAAAGCAAACAGATTTTAAAACTTTTACAATATTTTAGGAGTCGGAGCTTCTGAAAGCCATCTCACTAGACCGCAGAAACGGGATCGCGGAAAATTCGAGATTTTCAAAGAACTCAAAACTTTTTATGTATTCTCGTAGGCAATTTTATAAGCTTTACAATGATACATGGATGATTTATCTACGATGTTTCCTCGAGGCGCTACATAATTTAGACTGGAAACGCACCCTAAAGGTATCCGGTAACCTTAAGTGTATGACGTCACGTACGCTAAAAAATGACCAGGCATTCCTCGCCCACAGAATGGCGGATGTAAAATTCAAGATTCGGAGTTCAAAAAATAAGACTTCCCGTAGTCGTATCGAAAAACGGTTTGAACTGGTAATAATATAGCCACTCTACTTTACGAATATGAGAAAAAATTGATATGTCAAAATTTGATCGTAGGGGCACTTTAACAATTTAAAGGTTCAGAAAATACACTAGAAAGGCCATTTTAAATAGTTCTAAGCTTATTTGTTGTAGAAATCAGACTGTTGTCCTAAAATTAAAATCTTTAATAACTCAAATAATGCTGAACAATTTCTAGGTATGAAATATTTCGTTAAGTATTTAGGGGTTAGGGTTTTTATTTTTTATTTATTAGGGTTAGTATTTTTCGTACACTGATCATACCTTACCTGGCCTATGGTATTTGTGCATGGGGTCAATGTGCACAATATCATCTAAATAAACTATTAATACTCCAAAAAAGAGCACTCCGTTGATATATTTTGCAAAAAGAAGAGATCACGCAATTCCCTTTTTTATCCAATCAGAAACACTATCTCTGTCATTTTTATATTTTGAGCAACTTGGTGATTTAATGATATCCAAAATAAAGTAGCTCCGGTAAACATACTTAATATTTTTCAACAAACTAAAGAAATACATCGGTACCGAACCAGATCTTCAACAAACGAATGCTAATTGCTGCGAGCGATTAGCGAGCAGCATCCTAAAGCTGTGCTTAGCCGAGATTTGAGTGTCACGATGTGGAGATGATTTTGAGCCCCAAATACTTATGACCTGCGGCAAATCCGCCTGCGGAAAATCCGCCGCAACCATGTGTGGGGTGGCCCCATAAAGCAGCCAGGGTCACCACATCCTTTCGCCTCGTTCAACCAGAAGGTTTTGGGGGATTTAGGATTTCGAGTCCGAGGTCTTTTGAGGTGAGTAATTCCGCTTGAAGACATGTCGAATGTCGACTTTTTTATTGCTGGAAGTATTCATCAAGGTAGCGAACGTTTCAGTGACGTTTCAAGGGGCAGACAATGCTCTTTTATGAGTTTTTCAGCGTTACTGCGTGCTCAGTCGCTGGCAGTTGTGCAATGGCGCTCGCAAACAATTGATAGAATCCTTGAAGAAGGAGATAGAATGTACTTGAATGCTTTGGACAATAAAGTTATTCCAGATTCGGAGATTATATCGTTTAAAGTGCCACTACGACGAAAATTTACCATTTCGATTTGCCACTTTTTCAGTGTCTATAGGTCAATCAGTATTAGAAATATCCGAAATAGTAAAAAATATTCCCAAATGGACATCTTAAACCACCAATTTTAGGAGAGTTTACCGGTAAAATCCTGCCCGCCATTGCTGGAAGCCGTGCCCTTTGTTCAGCTTTAAACAAAGGTTTATTCACCGGAAGTGATGTCATACACTTAACACGACAACCTCGTGGCGCGAAATAGCGTGCATAAAAAAGTAGCCAACCTCGCAAAGATAAATATAACTTTCTTCTTATGTACGTGAAGACGTTTTTAGTAGAAATATGCCTCCAGGCGTTGTGTTCTGCAGGCGAGCGTTAAGTGTATGACATCATTTCCGGTGAATAACCTTTGTTTAAAGCTGAACAAAGGGCACGGCTTCCAGTAATGGCGGACGTGTAGATTCAATATTCGGAGCTAAAAAAATAAGACTTCCTGTCGTTGTATCGAAAAACAATTTGAACTGGTAATAATATATGAACTCTACTTTATGAATATGCAAAAACATTGATATGTCAAAATTTGATCGTAGGGTCACTTTAACTATCTACCCGATAATGTTCCGTTGGATGCGAAGTTTATCCTCAAATCAAACAGTTCACGAACTACAAGTTCAAGCCAAGCACAAACTCAAACGCCCATTGTGGTGTCAAATTGTGATCTACTCAAAGTGGTGGGGGCCAACGAGGCAAAACAAACGCCCAACGAGGCAAATCAAATGCCCAACGAGGCAAAACAAACGCACTACGAGGCAAATCAAATGCCCAACGAGGCAAAACAAACGTCCTACGAGGCAAATCAAATGCCCAACGAGGAAAATCAAATGCCCAACGGGGCAAATCAAATGCTCAACGGGGCACGCAAAATGCCCAGCGAGGTAAACAGCTCTTGGTTTATTTAATACAAAGATTTTTACCATGGAGATATTTTCACCATGGAGCGTGAACATAATGCTCCATACGTTACCTTACGTTCAGCATTGATGAATACTTTCACCAATCATGATAATGCTTTACTTGTATTAGAAGGTTACATTATGGCACTGATTAAACATAAAGATTCAATTTATGTATTTGATTCCCATGCACGTAATCACTATGGAATGCCAGATACAAATGGCACTGCTGTTGTTATGAAATGTGCTAATCTCAGTCAGTTAGAACTATACTTGCGTTCCCTCTCGCTCACACTGCAAAGCACAGTCCTTGAAATTGTACCAGTTGTTTTTTGCCTTCAAAATATTGAAGATGTTAATTCATATAAAAGAAAAAGGACAGAGACTAACCAATGTAAACAGAAAAGGCTTGAAAAGGCAAGAAATTATAAGAAGAAAAAAAAGGCATTGGAAACTGAAAATGAGAGGCAATTGAGACTGGAAAAAAAGAGAGTTTACCAGAAAAAGAAACGATCTCTTGAGACTGTTGCTGAGAGACAGAAAAGGTTAGAGGATGCAAGAGCTTAAGTAGTATATACAATGGCGGTTCTGGGCCACCCCCTTATCTAAGCCCTCCTGATCCCCCCATTAAGAACCATAGCCCACACACATGTTCCTTATATGATCCCTCCTGATCCCACCATTAATATCCATAGCCAACACATATTCTCCTTATATAAGCCCTTCTGATCCCCCCATTAAGAACCATAGCCAACACACATTTGATGTAACCATTAAGAAATCCTAATTAGAGATATGGTACCGTTATATTATAAGCCATAAAATGCGAGGACATAATCAGTGCCGATGGTTAACAATTGGCAGGAGAACTATGTGTGGTAAGAGTTGTTTATTTGAGTGCTGTATGTAAGCAACATCGACACCAGATCAGAGAAGGATCGTTTGAGCCATACCCTTGTCGTGCGTGTGGAGTTGGGACTCAAGCAGAGACCCGACTTTGTCGCCCGTGTGGTAATATAACCGCACAGATAAACCTGATGCGTAAAGGTAGGAGGGCTAGAAAGGATTTCAACGATGTATTGACTGAACTTGTAACTAAAAATCTCCCTATTAAAGAATAGATATACTAATAGTATAATCGTAGTAAATATGGCATACGGTAATTATCAGAGAGACGTACTAGATGTATATGAACAGGCGCGCATCATCCTTGATGAACCGATCCTCGAAATGGGTTTAATACAACCATTACTTCCAAAAAGATGTGCCATTGCCAAAACCCAAACCACGTAGAAAACGTAACGCTATCCTTGCAGAGTTTGACCCCATGCAGCGCAATTCCCCCCCCCCCCACTAGTATTCAAACGCTGAAGATGGCGAACTCGCCGTATTCGACAAGGTATCGACTTCTATGTGGTTAACTACGTGGAACATAGCGCTAGCTAGGGCTACGAAGCGACCTGCCTTAAGAGACAACAAGCCCACCAAAGAAAAGATTTCATTGCGAACTATACGATCTTCTTTTAAGTCCTTTAGTAGTGCGAGTAGCTAGGTTCATCGCATTATCGATTAAACAACCTGTTACTTGTTGCGCCACAACGGCCTGATACCTTCTATGTAGTAGTTCTATGTCTTTCTCAGATAATCTATGGATATCTTCTAGAGAGTACGCTTTCCCTAGATATTCCTTTGTCGTACCAGTCGTGGCTAAAATAGCGAGTGCTTCCCTATGGTCGGTCAACGTATCCGAGGTCGCAAAGCGGCTGGCTTCCGCGGCCACATCTGTTTCAGAGGACCCCTCATTTATATAGTCTAGTATATCGCCGCATCCTTCAGCCATTTTACTTCAATATGCCGTGACATATCGCAGGTGAAGGTATCTCCAATACGGTGGAAAATGGATGTCTCAAACAGAAGCATATATGTGCAAACTTAGTCTCAAGTTATGAAATAAACATCTTTTTTTCATCTAGTGATATGCCAGCCCCGTAGTCATCAAACAAATATTTTAATCCCGGCGCACTTGCGATTCGAAATGCCACAACGATTGCACAGTTTTCACGAAAGTTCTTACATATGCTCTTTTGTGTTTGTGCTGATGCCCAAATCGAAATACCGGTGTGGCGTGCAGAAAAAGCTAATTCAGATATTTTATTGGTCCTTCCCTTAACATCCTTGCTTGCCGCACAATCATCAAGGATAATAAGGGTGTTCGTTCCTTCGAATAAACAGGCACAGTCGCCCAGGGCGGCATCAATATCATTCTGAGAAGGTGCTAGGGCAAGGAAGCGGGGATCTCCCTTACCGAACCCTTTATAGGTTTTGTTGTGAGCATAGGTGGGACAAATCAACACGATATAATCAAACTTAAAACGAAATGGGCCACGTAGCTGATCGACTATAAACTGAGTCTTTCCACAGTTTGTGGGGCCGATTATCAATGCGTTAAAGGGAATTTGTTCTGTCAATGGGTCCATGTCAACGAGTACGTTGATATTAATGAGTACATTAATGTTAATGAGTACATTAATTATAAATATTTTGCAGCATCCCATGTTCAATAGTTGCCTGCGCGTCGGAAAGTACGAATATGTGCATATTCACAGTACCTGTGCCTACAGTGCGATGAATCCGCAGGCGAATGTCTGCTCCAGTATCTAGTTGGGCCAGACCGTCTCCATGAACTACGCTGGTTTGTGAGGTGCGGCAGTCTATAAATACGGCAAACTTGTTCTCAAAGAACTTCTTATGTGTCATAGATGTAGTGGCTTGTGACGACACTTCACAAAACCAATTCTTTGCTGACTTCCATAAATCCTTTAGTAGCATTCCAAAAGAATAGAGAGCGTTGGGGGTGCTGTTGACTTGTACCTCGACCTTGGTGATTCCTGGATTTACGAACTTTTCACTGTCTTTGGCGCCTGCCACATGCGGATCCACAAAGAGAAGAAGGATACCACTAAAAGAGAGACGAAGTACGTTCACGCTCTCAGATATGTGTGTTAGTTGCTAGGTTGACTGTGACGGTTTTGAAGTATTCGGCATGGTTGTACAGAAAGGCTTTGCCATTATCGTAGACTCTCTGGGCCTGCACCGCAAGCTCGAGACTTTCAATGACTTCATATTCGAGCTCAATGTTTGAAAGTTTATATGTGCCTAGTTTTGTGGTGTCAGATCCAACTATGATTTCTAGGGCTGGTGCTAGCGTCAAATGGAATGACATCTTATCTCGAATCGCGTCCGGATAAAAGACACCATTAGTTGTGATAATTTCATGATCGATAGGTATCTTATACGTGCTACCATATGCAGCCAGCGTAGCATTATCAGCCACATTCGAGGTGTCTTTATCACCAGCACTCGAGCGAAGTTTGTTAACATTGACGGATTGAATACCCTGCTCTATGCGATTCTCTCGTTCTATGGGAGATAGGTAGAGATCCCTATATACCTGCAGTAGATCGGGTTGACTTAAATCTTCTAATTTAGTAGTGCCCATTCTTACGACTCGCTTTATGACTAGACAACGCCCAACATTGGACACTAAACGGTTGTTGGCATGACCGCCGGATAGAGCGATATTGGCACTGAGGGCTAGACTACCAGGTACTAGGAGCCTATTTTCACCTAATGTAGGAACATTAACAATCAGAGTTTCCCCGGAATTAAATTTACGCGATAGAACACACGACTGGCTTTGAGAGATCTACCTTCTCTAGGAGCATAATCTGGATGGAGCTTTGTTGATATCATGTTTGTTTCACGTAAACTGATATATTAAATATATGGTCAATACCAATAGTATATCACACATTAACTGTTCAATATGGAAGGAACTGTAGACTTTGATCCTACGACCGAAGAAGGTAGCACTGATGTGAATGATCTTAATGCTGCAGAATGGGAGTCGATTACACCTCATGATGGCGAGGCAGAAATGGATTGGTGGGAGAGAGCTAAGAATAGATTAAAGAATACAACAAAAAGCATACGTGATAAGTTGTGGAGAAATCGGGCTCAATGGGGAAGCAACTCAGCTGAGTATATAGAATTGATCAATCGAGGAGATGATCAAAGTTCTGCAGGGCCAAGCAGTGAAACTGCGGAAACGTCATTCACCGAAAGAGAAAAACGGGCTGGAACGGCTTGGAACCGCATCCGTGGTAAGTTTCCACAGGTAAACCCAAAGAATGCTGGATTCACTGCAGATGTGGACAAACATAATAGGGTTGTTGTGCGACTCAACCGTAGTAATGCTAAAACCCACCTTCTGTTTGACGGCGCTGGTGATATCAATGAAAACTTACCTGCGAGTATTACGGATGCTCTAGGCGCCCCTGTGGGAGAGGTGATTAGTGAAAAGGATGTCGAGGCCGCCAAACTCAATGAACAAAAAGCTAAGAAAACAAAAGCTATGGAGTCCTCAAAGAAGGGAACACAAGAATACGAGGCAGCAAAAAACGACGTAATAGCACTAGAGGATCAGATACAGGAGATAGAGAAAGAAATTGATGTCATCAAAGAGCGCATGTCGTTGAAGGACCGCGTAAAATCAATCTTCAAGAAGCATGGGTTTACAGCGCTTGGAGTGTTGGCTGTTGCCGGTGCCGTGATTGGTACCGTCGTTGCTATATTAACAAAAGGCCTGGCCACCATGGCTAAGAAAGTTGGTGGTGCTTTAAAGGATCTTGGAGAAAAGTTGGCTAACATGCTACCTGCAGCGATAAGTGCTATGGTAGGTTTCATATTCCGTACCGCTGGAGAAGTTTTCGGCTTCCTTGCCAAGAATGCCTGGCTAATCATTGTAGCTGTGGTCATATTCTTAGTAGAGCAGTATAAATCGTCGAAACGGCAACGCTAACGAAATATCATCCACGAGGCTCCAGCGGCCGCAATAGCCACAATTGCTAAGTTGGTTTCGTGGCTCGTTGACGATGCGCTTTGTGGCGTCGTAGCTCCGCTGTATGGCGTCGTAGCTCCGCTGTGTGGCGTCGTAGCTACACTGTCTGTGATAGGCTTATGTGTTACTGGCAGTTGCGAAGTACCTGGTTGCCCTTTTGGTGCTGGGCCCTCCATGGGGACTGGTGGTGGAAGTTTTTCATCGAGGTTGATATTATCATTTATTCCAAACCCGATGCCGGGTTTATTTGCCGTTTGTAGGCCGTTTAAGTATTTGACACCCTTAAAGATAATCATATAGCTGGGTATTAACAGGCAATCATTTGCAACTGCTAGATCGAGACGAGAACTAATGTCCTTAATTGCTTCTTGATATTGCGCTAGTGTCAACATCCGATTCCTTTATGACATCTTCAAACTTTTTATCAAAGTTTGCTTGGGCTGCAGGGGATGTTGATGACTCTACGATTGAGGAACTGGTTGAAGCCTGGGATGTCAAGACGCAAAACAAATATACCATTATAGATGAGTTAATTCGGACTATCCCGGCCTTCGTCAACCCCTTTCCCTTCTGTGGAACGAACCAATTGTAGTGCTTTTCCGCCATATCATTTCGATGTAGAGCAAAGTTGCTTTTAGCGACTCCGAACTCTCTCCTGATCTTGTCATATATGACGTAATTCCATGGAACGTTGTTAAACTTATTAAAGACGTTTTCTCTGGGGAGGGGGACTCCCAATTCAAACAATATTCGCCTTATCGTATAGTATACATGAAAGCGGTAAAAGCTCCGAACATTGTCAATAATTGGTGCGTCATCTGAAAGATGGTCATCAAAAGACACCCCACAGCCTGACGTTGCGCACCAAACGGCAAAACAGAATTGTTGCTGCCAAAGTTTCATTGGTTCAGCATCGGACTACTTTTCTTCTTGTATCATGTTTTTCTCTGAAATATATGCGTTTTGAATGACATTTTGCGGCTCCTTAGTTTTGTAATACGCAAGCCCCAGATCTTGAAAGATATGTCGTGGCTCATACGTAAATAGCTGATCCTTCGCTACGTAGATCTTTAAAGTTTGTACAAGGGGGTATATGTCCTTAGCAACGTGTGCCCATGGCACGGCTGGAACTGGATACTTAACGTCGGTTCTTCTGAAGGGAAGTGGAAAACCCACAACTATCCCTCGTAACGCTTCGTTTAGATGATTTCGTACATCTACTGGTATGAGACCACCCATATCCCAATGTTGTCCACCATCATAAAACATGATCCTAGTCTCGTATGTTGACTCATCATGTATGTCAGACGCCGTTGTCCTAGCTGAGAATTTCTCAAAGTCGGCGTATGGATGTTTTTCCTAGAAGACTGCAAAAGCCTTTGCATTGCGAGGTGCGATATAGTCACCCCAATCACCTTCGAAATGAACTTTATGAGACATAGTTTCTTATCCTTGACGTGGAACTTCTTCGATCAATCCGTTCGACTCCTGTTTGATATTGATACGTATTAAAGTTACGACATATGTCAATATCGTGAAGTAAAGAATATATGTTAGTATCATAGTATCAAAGTAAGAACTTCTGGCTTTAATATGGTAATCTTAAATGTTACCACTACCTCGGCTGACCATACGGTCTATTTTCAAGAACCTATTTACATCCATAATATTTCGCTAATCGAGGTAACTTTGGAAAACAGTTGGTGGAACCTCGCGGAGAATGGTTCATTCAAGTGGGATACCGGAGGTGTGGGTTTTCCATATGGTGTGGGTGCAGGGCACCATAATATGGCAAGCATTCAGCCCTCCTTCATACCTGCAATCAAAGCTGGCATTGTGAAAATCGCAAAAACCTTCATTGGTGGGGTTTGGATCCTAGAAGTCAATACCCCAATTAAGTTTAGTAGAAATCTCTGCACACTATTTGGTGTTGACGGAGATGAACGTGAGATAAACGTTGTGACGCTCAAAGTGGGTGATCACAAGCTGATTCTACAAGATATCCACACAGTATATGTCCACTGCGATGTGGTGGACTTACAGCTTCTCACTTCTCGAAGGAAAGCCATCGCAAGTCCTAGCTAAATTAGATATCCAAGGCGAGAGGCTTACTAAAAATACTTACTCTCTAACGAACCCCCAAGCCCTGCAAGCTCTAGGGACAAGACGAACCAGCCTTCGCCTGACAATTAGAGATGAAAAAGGAAATATTATAGACTTCCGTGGTCGACCTATATCATACGTATTAAAGATTGAGTAAATCATATGTATATAACAAAACTATGATGGACGGCGATTCGATTCAACCACTTCTTCCAACGGCACCAAATATCTATCCATCGCTAGTTCCAGGGGAACGGAGTGGCACTGGAAAGAATTTTCGATTGCAAACAATCCGAGATACGCTTTCGAATATCGAAACTCAAGAAAGACACTACGAAGGCGTGCGTAAGAAATATGGCCGTATACAAGGAATAGTCCATCGCGTCACAGTGGTAACAGGAGGTTTATCTGTACTCTTATCGAGTTCTGGATTGGCAGTTGCTCTAACTGGAATTGGAATAGTGATTGGTCTACCACTTGGTGTTATCGGTGGACTATGTGGATTAATTTCAGCATCTACAACTGTGGGAACTAAAAAGCTCGGAATAAAAGTTTCTAAGCATGAGAAAATCACTATGTTGGCTAGATCAAAAATTAATACTATTCGTGATCTAGTATCAAAGGCGAAAATATATCCGACTCTGAATACGGTCTCATCCTCGCTGAAGCAGATAAATACGAGATTATGAGGTCTGAAATTCGCCGAGAGACTTCGATGACCGCCGGCGGTGAAAAAAGTATGGAACAAATTCGAACCGAAGTGCGAAAGGAAATGCGAGAAAAACTTGGCAGTCTAGTGGGATAAGGATCGATATCTCCTATGAAAGAAACCGGCGTGGATTTTACTTTAACTTCACTAAGAGCAAAATAGTATAAATTACCGTGTTGTTTTGGTTCGTATGTAAATTTCGAGCCAACGCGTGGGTGCCGCTAATTAACATACGGCAGGTGCTTAAAACATAAGTAGGATATTTTGATATCAAATATTTCGTCTAGCACATATGGCCCAACGGTTCTGCGCTGGGTATGTGACCGACAAGGTGGAGCCGATCATATACCTGGGGTTCGAATCCTGCGGGCCATATGTGGTAGATCGGCTTGTGTGATGGAAAAAGCTCCACCACATCACACAAGTCGTAGCGCGTCTGTCATGTGGTAGAAGTAGTAGTAAATGTGGTATAATGTCAATACTGGGTCGGGTGCTTGGGTGAAGCTTACGGGATCTCGAATAGAGTTCTTACGGGTGCCGGTTGTGCCTCAACCAGTTAGTACAGGATCCAAATACCAGTAGAATAAATACCAGTAGAATAAATACAGTAGAACAAATACAGTAGAATGAATACAGTAGAATGAATACAGTCAAATGCCGGGCCCGGCAATAAAGCAAAAACCTCTCTAGGAACGAAAAAATGGCGAAGGAAGGAAAAGGTGAAAGGTTCCTAGAGAGGTTCTGGCGAAGTCCAGTTTTTTTTTTTTTTTTTTCCGTCTTTTTTCTTTATTGGGTTTCTTCTTCTTATGGTTATAAACTAAATTCTAAAATGGGTATGTATTGGCGGCTGTAATTCTCACGAATTAGCCGTTTTGGTTAAATGGGAAATGTTTTTTTTTTCAAGTACTAGTATATATGACGTATGATGGGCTGCCCATCGCGGGGATCTAGTATAGTTGTATGTATAGTACCTGTAAACATGTTTTTTATAATTCGATAAATGTTATCCATACGTATAGAAACTGTAAACATACTTTCGTAATTCGGTATCTCAGATATACATTAAATTACATATCTCTAATTAGGATTTCTTAATGGTTACATCAAATGTGTGTTGGCTATGGTTCTTAATGGGGGGATCAGAAGGGCTTATATAAGGAGAATATGTGTTGGCTATGGATATTAATGGGGAGATCAGGAGGGATCATATAAGGAACATGTGTGTGGGCTATGGTTCTTAATGGGGGGATCAGGAGGGCTTAGATAAGGGGGTGGCCCAGAACCGCCATTGTATATACTACTGCTTACAAAAAGCGAAAACAATCTCATGAAACTGATTGTCAAAAACAAACGAGGTTAGAGAAAAACGATGAAGGTAACAGGAGACTATCCCTCAGAAGAAAGCTAGACTTGAGAAGGCTAAAGAGGGAACCCTAACGCAACAGGAGTATCTGAAAGAATTTGACATGATTAAGCATGGTGAAATTCATCAACAAACATGGGCCAAAGCCAATATTTTGAAATTTCACAGCTCAATCAAATATTCAATTTCTAAATGCACAGTTTGCCAAGAGGCCTGGCCTCTAAAATCTAAACCAAAATGTAGAGATACATATGTCTGTATGCGTTGCTTGAGGGACAAGAGGACCCCCAAAAAAATTTCATAGGAAAATTCTATGATTCTTTCTCCAGTTCCACCTCAGTTACAAGGCTTGACACAGGTAGAGGAGATGTTGATTGCTTGTGCTCTCCCTGTAATGAGAATCTATATTAAGCCCGGTGGACAAAGGGGCTATTCTGGCCATTGTGTGAATCTCCCACAAAATGTAAATGAAGTTGCATTGTTATTGCCTAGATATGCAAAAGACATCTCAGTGATTGTTGTAAGAGCCAAAGGTAGAAATAACACATTCAAAGATCTCACAGTCAGAAAACAAAAAGTCCTTGATGCTTTGTTGTGGCTTAAAAGAAACAACCCTCACTATGAGAACATAGAAATAGATGCAGAGGCATTAGATTGTTTGCCAGTTGATGGAATACCATCTGGCCTACTCAATGTTGAAACAGATCATGATAGTTTTTCAGATACTGCTCAATCTGATTTGGGTCCACCCACCGATGACCCATCTGAAGATACTGTGTATAATGACACTAATGAAATGAGTAGTTTTTTACCTGTTGGAGAACAGCAACAGCAAGAATTAGATGCTGTGCGAAATGAGCTTTCGGCTGACGAACCATTGTCTTGGCCCACTGTAGAAGATGGGCCATTAAATGAGTATGAAACTGCTTGGCTTGCCACTATGGCTTTTCCTACATTATTCCCTGATGGAAAGGGAGATCCAACAAATGAGACATTGATAAATGATGTTCCATTTGCAGAAAGAATCAAACATCTCATGAAATTTGCAGAAACAAATGATGGTAAATGGGTATACCGTTTTGCTAGCCACCCTAGATTTTCTTATTGGGCATTCAATATGATTCAGAGAAAACGGACTCTGCAACAGACTGGAATATTTTTGAAACAGAACCAGGGTGAAGCACATCTTACTGTTGATGAGTTGCGTGAAATGGCTGCAAGTAATAATTCTGCAGAGTTTTTGCTAAAGGTGTCTAGATATGTTGCAAACATTGCTGGCACAAATGCATATTGGCATAAAGTAAAAGAAGACCTTAAATCAATAGTTACAAACGTAGGAACGCCAACTTTCTTTTTCACCTTTTCATCAGCTGATATGCATTGGCCTGAACTTTATGGCCTGTTTGGAAACAACAGTAGTGAAACCACTAGCGAAGAGAGAAGACAGAGCATTATCAATAATCCACATATTGTGGACTGGTATTTTACCCAGAGATTAGAGAACTTTGTCAAATATTGGTTATATGATACTCTTGATGCAAAATGGCACTGGTGAATACCAGGCAAGAGGTAGTATCCATTGTCATGGCACTGCCAAACTAAACAATGATCCAGATTTGTGCAAACTTACCCAGGTTGCCCTGAAAGGGTTTTTGGCCGAGAAATATAAGAACGAAAACAATGTAACAGATACAACTGAACTAGACCAGGATATTGATGCTGGACAAAAGGCAGCTGACAAAGCATGTCAGTATGTTGATTGGCTGTTATCAACCACCAACCAAAATCCACCAGATGATGATATGTGGATAAGGCCACAAGTGCATCCATGTCGAAAGTCTTATAAAGATATAATATCAGATGATTCAGAGTCTCAGTCTGATTACATTGATCTCGTGAACACCGTCCAACGACACACACGTTGCAGTACTAATTACTGCTTGAGGAGAAAGCAGAATGAGACTGATTTGAAACGCAGGTTTCATTTTCCATTTGAAAACTGTCACAAAACAAGACTAGAATTTGAAAAAGTTAACAGCAAAAATTATGAAACACATTATAGAGCCAGAATTATCACAAAGAGAAATGATGCCAGGTTAAACAACCATCAGAGACTTCAGCTGCAAGGTTGGCGAGCAAATTGTGACATTCAAGTAGTCATTGATCATTATGCCTGTGTTGAGTACCTTACAAAGTATGCCGCAAAAGGGGAACCAAGAGCACCTTTGCTGAAACAGGCATTCAATTCTATTGTGCAAAATGCACAACCCAACAGTGATCCACACAAAACTGTAAAAAAGGTCATAATGAAAACTCTTGGAGAGAGAGATTATGCAGCCCAAGAGACAATGCATCATCTTTTATCACTGAAACTTCACAGTTCTTCTTTCACTGTTATACCGGTCAGTCTAAATGGTTCTCGCAAAGTGCACACTAAATCAAATGCTGATAGTGGTGACTCTACATGCACAAGTAATTCACTTTTAGATGTTTATGCTTATCATGAGCGTTATGAGAAATCACCTGAAATGATGAATCTAAATTTTGAACAGTTTGCTACTAAATACAAAATTGTTGATTCAAAGTTGACCAAATTAGGAGACAAGGTTATTCCACGTATTTTTCCAACTTATTCTTCTAATCCTAAGGGGGGAAACTTCCCCCTGTACTGTAAGTATCAGCTTTTACGCTACAAACCATGGAAACATAACCAAGAAAATGCATGGGGTGATCAAGGGCCAAATGATGACATATTCATAACTCAGTGGCATGAATTTTTGCAAACACCTTATGCACAGGCACATGTGACAGACTGGTATGACAAACTTCAGGCTGTAATCCAGAATCAGGAAGAACCAGAGATCCAACCAGAAATTCAAAACCATAGTAATCGTGAAGAATGGATGATCTTATCTGATCTTCATACTCCTTTTGAAAATTCAGAACAGCCAGAATCACATTATGATTGGCATCAAGACAGAATCAGATACAGTGAAAATCAAATTGGCTAAATGCCTGCTTGGGTGAAGACCATGAAAGAAAGATCATCTATCAATGAACAACAAGACTATGACATTGTAGATATTAGTAGTTTTAGTCAAATGCAACAGCTTGCATATGATATTGTAAGCTCACATTTTCATGATTTGTCTTGCACAGAACCACTGTTCCTTATTGTGATAGGTCAAGCTGGTAGTGGCAAAAGCTACCTCATTAATGCTATTCGTAACCTACTGCAAAGCAAATGTGCAGTCACTGCTACTACAGGAAAGGCATCCTACAACATCAGAGGAATTACTATTCACTCTCTCTTAAAATTGCCAGTTGGACCAAGAGGCAACAAAGATCTTAGAGGTCAAACCCTTAGCAGACTGCAAGAGAACCTTTCTGGTATTGAATACATTATTGTAGATGAGTATTCTATGCTTGGTCAGACTCTTTTTGGTTGGATTGATAAAAGATGCAAACAGGTGACTGGAAAACATGACCAGGTTCTTGGAGGAATGTCATTCATATTAACTGGTGACCCAGGCCAATTACCTCCGGTAGCAGATAAACCACTTTACCATGCCCAACCATCGAATGCTATAGGGGAAAAAGGTTACCAAACCTATCTAATGTTCAATAAAGTTGTGAAGCTTACTGTTAATCAGAGGGTACAAGGTGCAGGTGCACAACAAAAAGAATTCAGAGACTTGCTGCTAAGACTGCGAGTAGGTGAATCCACTGAACAGGACTGGCAAACTATTCATGACACGCCAACCAGCTAATATTGCAAACATTAATTCATTTAATGATGCCACTAGATTATTCTATAACAATGAACAGGTGTCATCATATAACAATGACCAGCTGACTGCCCTAAAACAACCTGTGGCATACATCAAAGCATGTCATTCATCATGTGCTGCACATAAATTCACTGCTCAAGACATGTCAGGTCTAGAACCAGCAATATCTTTAGCAAAGGGTGCAAAAGTTATGCTAACCATGAATCTTTGGCCTCATGTTGGCCTATGTAATGGAGCAACAGGTATCGTTTTAGATATTATCTATTGTGTAAATCACCAACCGCCAGACCTACCTATAGCTGTTATTGTTAAGTTTGATGATTATCGTGGGCCTTCCATTCTTGATACATTACCATCTTGCGTACCAATATGCCCAGTTACTGTTACAGCTAACCTAGCTGATGGTGTCCATGAGAGGCAACAGTTGCCCCTTAGACTTGCCTATGCTCTAACAATACACAAGAGCCAAGGACTTACCCTACCTAAAGCATGGATAGATGTTGGCAAATCTGAAAAAACACCTGGTATTTCTTATGTTGCTATCAGCAGAGTTAAAACACTATCTTCTTGTGTTGTTGAACCCATGACTTTTGAAAGACTGACAAGCATGAAATCCTCTGCAGCCTTGCGATACAGACTTGCCGAAGAAGCGAGGTTAGATAATTTAGCACAGGCAATATGCAGTGCTTATAATCACAACCAATAATTTGCTGATGTTTTTCATATGAATCCCATCACAGAAATCCATGCAAAATTTCCACACTCACAGAACTGCAAGAATAGAAAATGCAGAGCAATAGCCGGAACACTAAATGTTATAGCAATACAGTCTATTTGACTACATTACATTAAGTAGTTGTCATGGATCTAATTATCACATGCAATCATTTCAACTTCAACAGATGGATGATTCTGCAAAAGGGTGCAATATGGAGGGTAAGTTTGAATTCCTTATTTGTCTGTTTATTTTTGATACATGTAACTACAATAGAATCCATCTATATTGGGCTCATAGGACAGACAAAAATAGAGACATCAGTGGTTTTGAGATGTTTTACTTGAAGTTGGAAAATAGCATTAACTATTAAAAATTTAGATCATTGCATAAAAGGGTACATGCATGAAAGGACAGAGGCAAGTCCAAGGGATATTAGAATTACCACAGGTAGCAGGGAGTTTAAGATAACTGAGTTTGATATAGCATGGTTCTATTTGTACTTTTCAATAGCATCCACTTATAAGAGACTAATACATGTAAAATACACTTTTTATTTTCAGAATCAGTGATCACTGAAGAACATTTGCAATCTGATATTATGGGATATCTTCACAATGCTCACCCATCAAGCAAAATTCAAAAAATGTCAAGTGGTTTGACTGGAGTTTCCAAATGAAAGAGGGAAATGTGAGAGGTGTGTGCTTCGACCCCTCTGAAAAAACTCTAGAATATTACAAGAAAGTTCAAGAAAGCAAATCCCATTGACCAACTTTCAAATTGGGAGCAAACGACAAGGTAATCCACTTGATGTAATAATACGAAAGAAAACTGCACTTAAAGAGCTATCTGCTACAAGCCTTCCATTTGCTAGATCAGCTACGCCATCCCAATCTGCTACCATTGGTTCGCTATTAGAATTCAAGCCTGGGCAACTACTCACCCTGAAGGGTATGGTCAGTAACTTGAATTCCACTAAAGAAGTTACCAAAAAGGCTACGAATGAAAAGGTGTCAATCAGAGAATGCCAAATTACAGATCCCACAGGCAGTGCAAAACTTGCCCTTTGGGAGTCCTTCACTGAGCAAGTATCAAATGACACGACATACCAGTTCACCAATTTACGCCTAAAAAGTGAGAACCACAAACTCTCATTATCTACAACTCAATCAGGTTGCGCCATCGTTGAAGTAGAAGCATTTCCCGATGTGAAAGCACCTGAGGCCCTTCCTTCGACAACTGTTACAGAAACAATGGAACTAATTGGTGTTAGCAACATAGGCTCCTATTGGGTTTGCCCTAATTGCAAAAAAAAGGTTATTTTTGATAATCACAAAGCTGTTGTAAAGTGCCAAAACTGCAACATTACGACTGCCAAGAGAAAGTGTACCAACCAGTTTTATGCTAAACTGCTCATGAAGAAACCAGATGGTTCCAAGCTAACCTTTAGTGTTTTCAACAACATAATTATCGAAATCATAGAGCTCTTTAACAGATCAAACAAGGCGAGCATCACACCCTCACAAATAACTCAACAGTTATTGGAAGATGAAGTGTTCCTGTCTTTCGACACATTGACTGTTACATATGATTTCACTTCCTACAATGTCAAAAAAGTCGAAATGTGATGCTCCAGTTCACATGTTCCAGTTTATAATCGCATGTTATACTCCACAGTGGTCAAAGTCCACAGTCCACGGATGATAAAGAAACTAACTCTGACAATAAGAGTTCATATGCTCTTGTTCACATGTTCCAGTTTATAATCACATGTTATACCCCACAGTGGTCACAGTCCACAGGCCACAGATGATAAAGAAACTAACTCTGACAATAAGAGTTTATATGCTCCATTTCACATGTTCCAGTTTATAATCACATGTTATACCCCACAGTGGTCACAGTCCACAGGCCACAGATGATAAAGAAACTAACTCTGACAATAAGAGTTTATATGCTCCATTTCACATGTTCCAGTTTATAATCACATGTTATACCCCACAGTGGTCACAGTCCACAGGCCACGGATGATAAAGAAACTAACTCTGACAATAAGAGTTTATATGCTCCAGTTCACATGTTCCAGTTTATAATCACATGTTATATTCCACAGCGGATGATAAAGAAACTAACTCTGACAATAAGAGTTCATATGCTCCATTTCACATGTTCCAGTTCATAATCACATGTTACATTCCACAGTGGATATTACGAACAAAATACTTGAGACTTCGGTGAGATTCTGATCCACGGATGGTATAAAGAAAATTACTCTGACAATAAGAGTTCTTATGTTCCAGTTTATTATCAGATTGTATAATCTGCAGTAATAATCACTGCCGTTCTCAGTAACACGCGGTAAGAGAAAAAATGCAAAAGACAGAACTATTTTTTTGCTAATGTCTACGCACGTTCCCTTCGGCGCTTTAGTGCCTGGGTGTCTGGTTCAACAAGCTTTCCCATGCTTTAGTCTGATTGGAGCGTGCGTTGCCATGGAATCTTTAGCGAAAAGCGAGGTTTCTCGTAAGTTTTCTCCTTCACCATCGCCTGTGACTGAGAACGGAAGTAAAGAGAAAAATCCCACACTGTAAGAAGACATTGAAGAACTGTAATAAACATAGCACTTCTGGTGTCCTGGGATGATAAAAGAAATTATCTGACTGTTAATTAAAATCGTTGAAATTTCAAACTTTAAAAATGATGATTGCAAAATTATCTTCTTTACACTCTTGCACTACCTTAGGCGAATTAAAGGGGAGTTCAGTCCAATGTTTAATTTCTCAGTTAGGTCTTTCATTTTCTCTTTGCCTTCAGAGAACTCTCCTAGCAGAGAAATTAAATAACAACCTCAGTCATCACTACAGGCCAAATCTTCAAGCTGCTCGCAGCACTCCCCTTTTGATAAAAACCGCTAGTATATTAAGTATTCTAGAACTGAAAAACAGAAACCTTCATTTTCACGAATAGGACCTCAAATCTGAAATGGACTCCCTTAAAATTGCTAAAAAAGCAATTTAAGCGAAAAATAAAGACCATACTTTTTGATATACTTGCACATGAAGATGATTATATTGAAGTCTCTCAAATATTGTCCAATATCCGTAAAAACTAGATATAGCTCATTACTCGGGCTGCCTGTGGTAGGCACGAGTCTAAATCTGCAGGCCTTTATTTTTTTGGCTCGGTACAACAATTTCTGCGCATGCGTTAAATTATGCATTAATTGTTGGCGCTAATAGATTTCTCTCCAGTCCAGTCGCCAGATTCTGCGGACGCTATTCTGAACTCCTGAACTTTGAGGTATGTTTCGTACGTTTCATGCCGCATTTCATCACATTTCATTTTACTCTCGGTCATAATACATACTAACGCAAACACCGTGATCGGTAGCCTACACTAGAATATTTTCGACCGTGCATGTTTTTGGCTGGTTTACCGATCTCGTATCGAGACCTGTGTACGTTAGGCATACTGAATAGCTGATATTTTAATATATCGAAGTATACTGAGCGATTTACTAGCAAATACATATACTGTGGTTGAGCAGTTATGGGTTACTATCCTCTATCGAAGTCTGAAGACATCTGAACTCCTGAACTGTGAGAGCAACACTGTCACTCGCCAACACGAAGCCAGAAATACACACTCAGCACAGAGTTCATTTATGATGAGCCAAGCAATATTCAACTCTCGAGGTAAACTTAAACACGAAACCTCTCACGGCTGAGGTTTTGGTTCGAGAAATTAAAGGCTTCCAACAATTCCCTTTATAGTTCTGTAATATAATGAGCAGACTGAAGTTTTGGGAATTAGGGTAAAGCTTTTAATTAGAGATAACCAACAGGCATTTCAGTTAATAATTTTTAATCCAACAAATACCAAGATGGACTCGTAATGGCTCATCATGTTTAGCAAGAACAGCAGATAAAGTTACAGAGAGGCACACAAATTGACATAGCTAGCTCCATCACAGGATCAACTTACAATATGGTACAAATATAAACATACATTTGATACAATCATCTATTAGTACTCGGAACCTGCAGTATAACAGAACATTAGACTAAATTGTAAACGTGTGTTACATGAATAAGTAGTGTTTAAATTAAAAGGTCAACTTCTTTAATTTACATACGAGAAAAACAAAAATATAAAATTACATATATCCTAGGGTAGCAGAGAATGAAAGTCACCGCGCTACCGACCACTCCTAAAGACTGCTAAATTCAGCTAATAATTATTTCCTTTGGTTATTACTCGGGCCAGGCCTTCGGCTGGCACGAGTCTTAAATCGCAAGTGTTCATTATTATTATTTTCCAAGTCGAGGTATTTCGCCCCCAACCAATCAGCTCACACTGTTCAAGTCGTTCAAGTGCACATACTTGAACACCTCGCCGCCCTGGCGCCGCATAATGTCGAAAAGGTCAACCGGAAGCTACAGACTGCGGATATATTTTTACTCTATCCTGAGAACTATAGCAAAGCTGAAACGTGTATACAGTTTTAAACGTACTATATTTCGGCTAGCCAAACTAGGCTTCTTCAGGTGCCTCGATGTTGTAAGTGGAGAGTTCTAAAATAGGGGCTTTACCTCGGTGTCATAACCTCACAGACTGCGTCACAAAACTCCCTTTGTTAACTATGAATAATTTGGGACTTAGAATATTTTCCGAGCACCCAGGTGTATAGCTGTCAGATGCCATGATACAGAAATAATATCACAATGGCAGCATTGTCTGGCCACACTTTGAAAACTCCAGTCGGCTTCCTGGACTAAATCCTGGTCATTCAGGCCGTGTTCAGACTAGTACATCTAGCTAGCTAACCACAGGAGGTAGCGAGCTTCTCTAGTCTGAACAGTTTTTCTGCTCTGGTGATTAGCTAGCTAGTGGTCGGTGGAATACTTTGAAGTTCCAAGCTACCTAGCGAGGTGGCTTGAATAGAATCTAGCGCGCTAAAAGCCCATCGATGACAGATTTTAGTTATTTTAAGGTTTTGAAATGTACACAAATGTCAAGTCAGTGTTATCATCCGATCTAACCGACTTTATCCTAGCTCTCGCTCAGACCACGTTCACTACTCGCTCCAAGGTAATTTCTCTTACCACGACAACTACCGGGTGTATTGTACGTCAATTGAGCCATCATGGATAACGAGGAACGCCAAACACCAGTCAGTAGCAGTTTTTCGCACAGTTTTAATATTTTGGTTGAAATTTCAATTGAGCACTTTGGCGGTCAATTATTTGCGATTACGAAACACTTGCGCCAAGGGCAGTTATAGACCAAAATTTCTATCTTTTAGAGATAGAAACAAACCAGAAGAGGAAAAAAAAGAAGGAAAACCTACTAAGTTACTAGGCTAGTTAATGTAAGTCGTGGCACATATGGTACTGGGTCAACAAACTAAATCTCTAAAGTGCTCAGATTACGCATACCAGAATTTGGTCTGAACAGTACTAATTTATTAACTAGCTGCGAGGTAGGAGTTGCTGACAGATATCTCAAGACTCTAGCTAGCTGCACGATAGTAGTCTGAACATACCCTCAGTGTCAATTTCACACCTGCAAATGTTACTCTTTTGTATGCCGCACTTTTTAACTAGGTTTGGCATCGGAATTTTCACAGCCATTTACGATACACGTAAATCGAGATTTTCGAAAGTTAGTTGAATCAGAATCGCGAAATGAGCTCGACTGAAACGTAGGCATGGATCCTTAAAAACGTCAACTAGTAATTTCTCCGGAAGCGGGACTTTCATGAATTGGAATGGGTCAGTCCGCCTGATATATAAAGCGCGCAGTTTTGAAGATGAAGATCAATATTCTTAACAATCACATTTGGGGACGAGTTAAGGAACGTGCGTGCTTTGTCCGGCGTCCAATTCAAGTCATTGTTCCTGATCAGTGAACAATTTTGAATCACACACTCAAAAGACTCTCGCATCAAATACCATCAACTACCACGTTGATGCTAGACTGCTAGGATATATTGTATTCAAATAAATCAGATCAGTTTCATTTCCACCGGCAAAGGCAAAGGCGCCGATCGTAAGCTGCATTCCAAAGTCGTCAAACTCGAACTCTGCTCATGGTTCCTCGGCCACCTCTTCAACCACAATATTTTTTTATTCTCTTTTCCCCTGACGGATTTCCGCATTGACATCGTCACTGAACTCTTCCAGTGGCACAGTCATTTACTTGTCGAACTAAGGTCAGCCTTTGAGATGCCATTTAATTCATTTGTGTATGCATGTGTAAACAAACAAAATACAGCCATGAAAGCAATCAATCAATAATCTTTATAAAAACACGATAAAGTTTAAGCGTTGCCGCTTGTGGGGTCGTGTATAAAACTATCTGATCTAATCTACCCTGAACTACCTAGTATGTATGTGTAAAATATTATAAAATCAGGCATAAAATCCGGAGTTGATTGTACCGATAAGGCACTAAAGTCCATTCTTTGGAGAGTGACATTCTTATTAACCATTCTACAGAACTTGTGTACACTTTGTAAACAATCTTCGTTACAGTTCACTGACAATGCATTCCATAAAATTGAGCCTCGATGCGCGATCGAGTGTTTCATAAAATACGTGTTAAAGCGAGGCACGACTACTTTATTTTTGTTTCTAAGATTATAATTACTATGATTCGTCTCTATGATTTGAGACATGTTAAGGGGGGGGGGGGGGGGGGGTTAGTTCATAATATATTTTATACAATTCATGGACAATGACCATATAGCGACACTTAGAGACGGAACAATTGACGAGAAAGTGTTCTATGATGATCTCCACCTAAATAATAGCATAGGAACCAAGAAAATAGCAGCAAACCTGAAAGGATATCTTGAATTAAGAAATAAAGAAAAGACAAGGGATACAAATTCAAGAAACCCAAATCACTATGCTCGTGAATTCACTGGTCAACAAATCACCTATCCTGAAAATACAAGACAATGGAGCTTCAACCCAAATATCAATTACAGGTCTGATCCGAGAGAATATAACCCCGGCGAACTCAGACGAAATCATGAAACAAGCAATGGAGCGCAGCAAAGACAACCTATCCGATATCAACAATACCAAGGTGACAATGGAATGCGTAACAACTATTACAGATTCGATCCGAGAGAGATCAATCGCGAACTCAGACGACATCATTATCAAACCATCAATGAAGCAGAAAAACAACACTTTAGATACCAACAATACCAAGATGATAATGGCCAATTCAAACACAATAACAGGCCACAACAAGGTTCAACAGATCAACAAGAACAGATTTGGAGGCGGCCAACTTTTGCTGAAATTCTCAGTAAACCTCGAGAAATAGAAGTTGAACAAGAGAGCTGTGACCGTAAGTCTCTTGCTGAAGCATTGAAGCCGCTTGTTCAGTGGTTAAGTAACTCTTAATCTTTTACTTTAATTAACTCAGTCAACTTTAACTGAAAGCTACCCGTAATAATATGCCATATCATTTACAACTAGGTGTCTGGAATATACACGGTTTTAAACACAAGGAGTTAGGAAATAAGCTAAAACAACAGGGTATAAAAACAGATATAGAAAAACACGACATAATTTTATATGGAATTGTAGAAACTCATGCTAGCAAAGAAAGTGATCTATTCATTGATGGTTTTAAACATTATTCAAAACACAGAGCAAAATCTGGTAATAAACTTCATGGGGGTATAACAGTTTACGTGAACAAAAGAATAGCCAATGGTGTAACATACTTAGAAACAAATAATGACAATGCAGTATGGTGCAGACTAAACAAAACATATTTCAATATCACAAAGGATATTTATATAGGGACAGTCTATTTCAGCCCAGCTAGCTATGAAAAAACAAATAATGAAGACTACATAGCACAACTAGAAGATGAAATAATAAACGTTTCCTATAAGGGATACGTAATTATACAAGGGGAATTTAACGCGAGGACAGGTGAACATCAAGAGTATGTGTTACAAGATAATGATAATTTTGGCCTAGATTTACCAGAGGACTACTTAACTGACGTTGCTTTTAAAAGACAATCACAGGATAGGGAGAGAACATTACTAGAGGTTTGCATTGAAAACAACATGAGAATTTTGAATGGAAGATTAATTGGAGATAACGAAGGAAAGAAAACTTGCTTTCAATATAATGGCAGCAGCCTAGTAGAATATGTTATTGCCAATCAAGATATTTTACAAGATTTCCAGTTTCTCAAAGTCCATTACCTAAAACCACACCTCTCTGATCACTGCCAAATCTCTTACGGCATTAGAATTCAATTCAATTTATCTAAAAACTGAAATTCTAATGAGGATAACTTTACTTCAGGTTGCTCAAACATTATGGATTTCGTATTACGATATCAGTGGCACGTATAGTTCATGCATGCAGAAACTGAAGATCATAGCTGAAAGATTTCTGTGAAACTTAGGCGACATTCTGAATGACATGACTGATTTCTTTAGTCAAACTTCATACAATCATGCTACCTTAAATGCAAAATCTAAAATCTACAGAAAGGATTACCAAGCTCCGAAAACTGAACAAAATCTGTTAGAATGTAACCCCTGAAGCCAAAATATCTCGTTCAACTGAGAGAGGATACCCTTGTGAACAATTCTCATACGTTTGAAGCTATAAAACTGATTATCTACTGTGTGAGAGCCGGTAGACCCAAAACAGTTTACTAACGCGCTAGAAAAAGCTAGCTACGGCTATTGCGTAAATACGCTAACATTTAATAACTTTGAAATTTTGCTCTTGCACAAGTCGGTATCAGTTAGTTTTCGGAATTTTTCGAAAAGAAATCCTATATCAGATGTTCTCATTTTCGTACACCACAGAACACAGATCCTGAGAAAGAAAAAAATCATGGCATTTGAACAAATAGTTTAGGAGAAACCAACGCAACAAAAAGACAAGCATTAACGGCACGGAAACGAGGCTGACCAAAGCCAGCTCCAACCACGGATCGTGTAATTTTCGGCTTGACGGCTCGACGGCTTAAGCGGCTCGACGGCTTGGCGGCTCGACGGAGCGGCGGAATAAATATTTTTGTATACACAGTGAAGTAAAATTAACTGGAACGGAGCTAAGTGAAATAAATACACGAAAACACAAATGAAAGCTAAGAACGTTTCGAAACGTTTCAAGGAAACAGAGACAATTGGCGAAAAGGCTAATTGATCTGTTGCATAACTTTGATAGACCCAGCCACAATTGGACGATTTGCAAGAGCTCCAAAGCCTTTCTCAAAGTTCTCACTCGATACGATCAACAAAGCTAAGGGGAATTGGGCCGTTGAGTGCGCTGCAGAAGTTTCTTTTCCCTGAAGCTTTTCTCGGCTTTCTTTATTTCCTCGGGGCTCTTCCCTGTTTAACTTCCATTTAATACTGACTTTGAGTGAATGCAATAAAAATTTATTTGAGTTTTTAGTATTTTCCCGCCTCCTACACCGCGTTCGTGTATTAAATAAGATCAACAGTTTCACACGGTCGCATTTGAACGTTTGATAAATTCAATCAGAGTGTAAACTAAAATGGAAGTAAATATCTAAGATATAATAGCACCCATGTATGTGATTAAATAATTATAATTTTTTTGGAAACCTGTCTCGAAATTCTGACTCCAATCCTGCCTCTAAAAACTGAGACGAAATCCTGACTAGGGACTTGGTTTATCTCCTTCCTGCCCTGGTCCCAGAGGTTTTCTAGAGAGAGATAGAGAGAGAAGCCGCGGAGAAAGAGTCGCGAAGCGGCGCGCAGCTCGCTGATCGCCGCTTCGCGGCTCTTTCGCCGCGGCTGTTCACCGTCTAGAAAACCTCTGGAACCAGGGTACACCACTACAGCAATTCTGCAGAAATACCTTTCAAGTTGCTAACCTATACATCGCGAGGGTCTGGAACAAAGGTTTTAAAACGTGATGAATTCACGTGGCAACGCGTTGTCGTTCCCGAAATATTTCGATTTTTAACTCTCTGAAAAAAATAACCTAATAAGTTATATCCTTTGCTGGCGATTCAGGCTTCACAGCTGATGTTAAAGAAAATGTTCTCCGGTCTTAACTACCATATGAAGGAATGCACGAAATGTGCTAGAACACCGCGGGTTAAAAACAAACTTACTTTATTACCGCTCCTCCAACTGCGAATTTTTACAAGGCGTTACTCCTTTAAGGACGACCAAGCAGCATTCACTGAAAGTTAACAAGGCAGCAGGACTTGATAAAATACCGGCGAGATTGGTAAGAGATGCTGAGGTAGAGCTTGCTCCCTCAATAACCTATCTCATCAATAAATAAATCACGGATGGAACTGTCCCTGCCTTGTGGAAAGTTGCGCGTGTAACTCCTTTGTATAAGGCTGAGGAAAAGCTGTTTGTGGAAAACTATCGGCCCATTTCTGTGTTGCCGGTGTTGAGTAAAGTCATGGAGAGAGTGGTACACACACAAATAAATGCATATTTAGATCGTTTGGGTTTTTTCTATGGGCACCAGTACGGGTTTAGGCGAGGACGCAGTACCGCCCAAGCTATAGGGCAACTAAATAACTGGGTACTTGAGGCTATGGATGGGGGCAAACTTACTGGTTTGTTATTTGTTGATATATCAAAAGCATTTGACTCTATAAACCACAGAGTGCTCCTGGGAAAGCTCGAACACATAGGACTGCAGGGGAAAACTCTGAGATGGTTTAAGTCTTATCTCACTGGCAGACGACAAAGTGTGTGGATAAATGGGGAGATGTCGGAGACCCACCCAATTGCCCTCAGTGTACCTCAGGGGAGTATTCTAGGTCCACTGCTATTTAATGTTTACATTAATAGTCTACCAACAGTTGTGGAGAAGGGTCGAATGGTTTTGTACGCAGATGATGCTGTTTTGGTTTTCGCTGCGTCAACACCCTTTGAACTTCAAGAGGCTTTTGGACGTGATTACAGCCTAATCTCGGACTGGTATACGGACAATAGATTGACCCTGAATATTAAGAAGACCAAGATAATGCTGGCAGGTAGCAAAACAATGTTGTCAACTTTTGAGGATTTTGAGTTCTCTTCGGAAGGTGGGCTAATAAATCGCGTTCGTAATTTTAAATACCTTGGAGTAACATTGGATGAAAAGTGGAACTGGAAGAAACACATTAGTAACTTATTACGGAAACTAGGCCATCGGTTATCGGTATTTAACCGTATTTCACACATGATCGATAAGAGAACTCGCATGGCGTCTTTTAATGGCCTTGTGCTCCCCCACTTAGATTATGCGGACGCTGTCTGGGGAGACCAGCCTGGTGTGAAATCAGAAATGGAACAGCTACAGGCATTCCAAAATCAGTTTGCTAAAAAGATTGAAGGAGGCAAGCTGTCGTCAGCTGAGGCCCTGGCATCGCTTAAATGGATCTCATTGGTCGGAAGGCGTTTTGGACATCGATGTGTTGCCGTTCAGAATGCAATCAAAGGGGATATTCCAGAACACTACTTTAAGTCAGTCGCATGGTCATAATACTAGGAACGTATACATGCCGAGACTCACCAAGCCGAGGACAGAATGGGGAAGGCGTGCTACATACTTTAGGGCAACAAACGATTGGGCTTCCCTGCCAAATGAATAAAAAAAGCCCATGACTAAGTTGATTTTTAAAAGAAATATAAATAAGTTTTTAATTAATCAGTATTTATGCCAGTTTTATCTTTTTGATCGTTCTTTCTTATTAATATTTTATCCATTATTCTATGTCCATTTTATCTTTTTAATTTTTAACTTTATGTTATAGAGGACCCTCCTGAAAACCACTCTTGCATAAGTGACGGAGGCCTCCTCTCAAAAGATTTATTATTATTATTATTATTATTATTATAAGACTGAGTTTAGCTTGAATACACGTGTCTAAACTGACTTTCTACCGCTGAATTCAAATAGGAGAATAAATTTTCAGTGTTTTGATGTATAGAACATCGAGGTTTCTCGAGTTTCGAGTGCAATAAATCGCTGTTAAAGTTCCATTTCGTGTTATTTTTCTTGTATGACCTTTGTAATGGCGGGAACTGCAGTAGGAGAGATTTTGGAGCAGTCAAAACGAAAGCAGATAATTATTCTTCGTATAGTTCTGGTATCAACAGGTAAGCCATATTATAAACTTGTAATGCGACTGAAGTTCAGAGCGATGACCAATACCAAATCAGTGTCCTCTTCTGTGTGCAATGATTTTGATATGAGTATAAGAAAAAGAGTTGCGTAGGTAGCGACTATAAGAATCCTGTACTACATTATGGTCATTACCTCTTAACTCTTGCGGGTTCGAGACTGTAAATATCAGACCCATGAGACTGATATGAGAAACAAATATTGCATCACATCTAGACATGCTGGAAAGACGATGTTGCGATATCATGTGAAGGGATTAATGGCTTCAAAGTCAGAGCCATAACAGCGATCGCTTGACTCTTTCAGTATGGAGAAAAGCTCATTCGTTTTGCCGATCGTTTTTGTTTCTTCGATTTTCACGAATTTTAAGGAGCTGAAAATCGGCTCAAAACACCTTCCCATTCGCACTTGAAATCAAGAGCAAATACAAAAATCAGCACTCAGTCGTTACAGTACCTTCTTTAATCGTTCCAACCACCAGGTTTTGTTGGCACAAAACACACCAAGAGACTGCGAACCACGCTATTCTTGTCACTGCATTTCTATCCACCACGTTTTCCTGTACCCACCTACAATTGCATGCTGGGTAATGGACAAAAATTCCACAAGTGCTCCCCCCTCTTGGACTCCTGTAGGTTTATTTTTAGAAGTCGTTTACCTCTAGAACCAAGAGCGGTGGGTTAGAAAAAAAGTTAGAAACATAAATTGGACCTTGTTCTTTAAAACACTTAAAAAATATGATAAATGACTGTTCAAGTCGTCTGTGCTCCAACGTGCGCATGGAGGCTAAGTTCAGAACTGACTCGTAGCTTACGGTATCACCTAGATTCATTAATGTTCTTAGACCGTAGTAATTTGCATGTTCGAGTTTGCTTATGAGTGGCTTACTAATTCCTCTTAATATTGACCTACAATATTCTCGATGAGGCAGTACATGGCGGAGACAAGCCTCGTAGGGGACTTTGAGTCCTAATGTTTGTTTCCTGTGGCGTTACGCCCAAATGTTGTAAATACAAAACAATATATATTTAAAATTATTTTTTTAAATACATAGGGGTTGTACAGTTTTATTAAATTTCCGTTTGGATCATGCGTTTAAGGCGACGTAGGACTGCAATCTTGGCATAGGTTTTCTTAAGCATCTCTTTGACATGCGGCTTGAAGGCCAGGCTATTGTCTAGTGTTACACCAAGGATTTTCAAGGTTTCTTCAATTTTTATGGTACTGTTAACAATCTTGAGATCATAACTGTAATTGATTTCCCCAGTGTCATTGCTTGTGTTTTAGTACCATTAATTTGTAGGAAGTTCTCATTGAACCAACCGGACAGCGTATGAATATCCTGATTAAGGGAATACTCAAGCACAGCCGGGCACAGATCAGAGGCGTACTGAGTGGTGTCATCAGCGTAGAGGCGTAGGGATGAGTTTTTGACAGTTTGGTTCACGTCATTCACAAAGATGTTGAATCTTAACAGCTATAAAGTTAGGCTCGGTTTCCAGCCGTGGGGGTTTCGGTAAGCCCGCGATCCTCTCCCCACTCATGGCTGGGCGCGCGAGCTGAGGCATTGTCGGTTTTTAGCCAATCAAAAACTTGCCACTAAAATCCTGTCGCTGAATGTATTTGCATAATTTATATTGTAAACTTTTCAAAGTTTGGATAGCTGTTGCAAAATGCGTTTAAATTTGCTTTGGAAAAGTTTGCTTTCGAAAAATTCAAGGATTCACACAAGGAAGGAGTAAGAGAGTTAGTTTTGGGTGAAGACACGCACCGGGTTTGGAAAGTCACTTGGGAAACCGTCACTTGTACCAAGCTCGAACGATGTTCAGTCATGTCTTTGCCTATGCAAGACCAGATAGCCATTCTTACTTCAAAGAAAATTAGTGCTGACTTTATCGGAGAAGAAAATACGGACGACTCCATATTAAAAGAGTTATAATAGAGGAAATCACATCTGACTCAGGCCACGTTTACGCGTTTAACTCTGCGATCACAATTCACTTGAAAATCGCTGCATCAAACGGGTTTTACAATTCTTTAAGTCTTATGTACTAAGTTTGTACATTTCTTAAGGTCTCCGAAACATACTCTACACAAGTACTGAGCGGGAATACTCGACTCTAGCTCAGAAACGTTCCGAGATAATATCTGAATATTATCCCCGTATTTCGGCTTTTAAGAGCGGATGTCAGGAAAAACCAGATAAACTTAAAAGTTTGCGGCAAGGGTCGAAAATACAATTTCTTTCATATTTCAAAGTCAAATAGCCTAAGGTATAACCAAAAGCACTGTACACTTTTTTAGGGAAAATATGTTTTTATAACTAAATTCAGTCCAAATGACTGTTTGACACGCCAAATTCTGACACGAGTTTGACGGTCTCGCGTACCAAAATAAATATGCATCTAGTCTTAAAAATGCTCAAATCGTGTTCTACGATATCTAAATATCTAGCACTATACATTTGAGAGATATTGTATTATTATTTACATGAAAAATAATTTTATTCAGAAGGCATACATTTTACGTTGACGAAAGTACCTCGTAAAAGTATCTCGAAAGATTATCTCTCCATTACTGTAAAGATTTCTTTCGGCAAATAATAGACAATATTCGTATTCTCACGGACGAGCTGGAACGAGTACTCAATTGAGGCTCATGCGGGGGAATTTGCTATAAGCTATTTAGCATTAGAAAAGAATCCCCCGCATGAGCCTCCACTGAGTACTCGTTCCAGCTCGTCCGTGAGAATACGAATATTGTCTATTGTGCGTGACGCTAGAGCTGTTCAAAGTCTGTTAAAAACGTACATATTTGACCTTGACAGGTCAACTGTCTATCTACGGGTCCAGCACATTTACCGTAAAGTTCCGAAAGTAGCGACCCCCGAAAGTAACAGTAAAAATTGATGCTTGCTTAACAAATCGCGAAAGTAACGACCCCCCGAAAGTAGCGATCCCTCCCAAAGTAGCGATTCCCCCCGAAGGTAACACAGATTATTGGGCATTCACCAGATTTACCACAGTCAGTCTACACTTAAAGTCTAACAAGTATGGCTCCGGTGTACAGTAAATTCTGTACATTCGTTTCACGGGTCAAAGGAGATCACTGCTATCGTTGTAATCCGAAAATTAATGAAAACTGCAGCTTCGTGCCTGAGCCTTCCAATACTTCTTCAAGCCATGCAATTGTAGTGGTCATGAAAGCAGGAACAAGCAGCAATGGCCAAGAGAAAACAATAGGTCATGTCCCTGATAGTCTTGCAGAAGTCCTGTACAAACCATTGTTAGACAAGACCATAACCGTATCATGCCGTGTTACCGGCCAAAGCAGAAGTGCGCCCGAACGTATTTGGATTCAGGGTGGCGGCTTGGAGATACCCTGTATTTATGAGGTCGGTTTGAGAGGCCTCAGAAGCGAACTCAAAGAAAAACTCCAACGAGACATGACACAATCTGAAGTCTAGAGCGATGATTAGATTAGATGACGAACAGCACTAGCAAACAGCACGTGAAGAGCCAGAACATTTACTACTACACATAAGCAAATGTAACAAAAGCAATAGTCATAATAAAATACGTTCTAGATCCTGTGCATATTTGTTGTTTGGGTTAGGTTAGGGTTAGGTAAGGCACACGGTATGGCTCCTAAAAGTTAACGATTTTAGCACCCCGAAAGTAGCGACCACCCGAAAGTAATAGTTACCTAAGGTTGCTAAATCCGAAAGTAACGACCTCGTTACTTTCGGAACTTTACGGTATGCCTATTTCACGCTTCTTAACAAATTAGAGGTTCAGAAAATACACTAAAAAGGCCATTTAAAAAATTCTAACCTTATTTGTCGTAGAAATCAGATCCGGAGACTGTTTCTGTGGGATTCTTTCGTCGTTCTCTTAAGTTTCCTATTTATAACTTCCAATCACACTTCAAGCTGTCAATGGTTGAACAACAATCTTCGTCTGACTTTCCTATTTTTTCTGACGCTCCTAACACAAGATTTTCCAGGGCTCCTTGCATTTTCTCTGTCCCACCCTGATAATATTTTATCACAGCTCTGTTTGGTTTCTCATTGTTTAAAATAACCTAACTGAACATGGACGTCTTCTTTTGGTGATTGTTTACACTCGTTCTCAATAACACGTGCAGGTTCGAAACGAAACTCCTGACTTACTGAGAATTCTATTTATTCTATTTATCGCCGAAATAGGCGCATGAATTTCAAATCATTTCAAGTTTTGGCGTGCAACTCTTCGCAAAGGTCAAGTCTTCGGGACAGATGTGCGGGACAGCAGTCGATAGTAAAAGGCGATGGTATCCCCTTTAATTCTACGACCTTGATCTTTCTACGAAATTGCTTATATGAAGATCAACGAGCTGTGTGGCTGGCAAAAGGCCAGAACATGACTTCAAAGGTCTTCGACTCCGGCTGGCCGCGAGAACTACGAAGTACTATTACCTTAACACGAGGTTGGTCAGGTACATCGTTTGAATTGGTACTTGTGCTGGGCTTCTAACGACAGCGAGAATACGCGAAGGGCAGGTTCGCTTACTTTAGTTCCTTCGTTCACGTTCTCTGCGATGATGACTTGAACAACGAAACAAAAGATTCTGACGGCAATCACACCGGAAATCGTGAGCTAACACCAACGATTCGCAGTCTTCAAGACCATTTTCTGAGCTAATTCTTTAATGGAAAAGCTTTCGAATTAGTTTTGACTCCGAAAAGAATATCAATAATAATATCAATGATAACTTAATTCTGTAAGCTCCTTTGGTAGTTAGTTCATATTGAATAATTTGTTGTTATCTGGAAGTAGCGCTAGCGGATTACCAATAATATCATGTCTTAATTTATATACACGTAATAACTCATTCTGTCTTCCTTGGTAGTCAGTTCAATTTTGAACTGTTGTTATCTGGAAGTAGAATACCAGTAATATCATATAATTAACTCATTCAGGGTAGTCAGTTCATTTTTAACTGTTCTTATCTGGGTGTAGAATACCAGTAATATAATTTTAAACGCATTCTGTCTAAATTCCTTGGGTTGTCAGTTCATTTTGAACTGTTGTTGTTATCTGGAAGCAGGATACCAGTAATATATATTCAAATGCATTCTGTCTTCCTTGGGAAGTCAGTTCATTTTGAACTGTTGTTATCTGGAAGTAGAATACCAGTAGCATAAATTTAAACGCATTCTGTCTTCCTTGGGTAGTCAGTTAATTTTGAACTGTTGTTATCTGGAAGTAGAATACCAGTAATATAAATTTAAACGCATTCTGTCTTCCTTGGGTAGTCAGTTAATTTTGAACTGTTGTTATCTGGAAGTAGAACACCAGTAATATATATTTAAATGCATTCTGTCTTCCTTGGGTAGGCAGTTCATTTTGAAAATCGCATAAACTTTATGTGTGAGCGAGCGGTTTGCGCATAAGATCAAAATAGGGAAATCACATAAACTTTATGTGTGAGCGAGAGGTTTGCGTATAAGATCAAAATAGGGAAATCGTATAAACTTTATGTGCGAGCGAGCGGTTTGTGTATAAGATCAAAATAGGGAAATCACATAAACTTTGTGTGAGCGAGCGGTTTGTGTAATTAAAGATCAAAATAGGGAAATCGCATAAACTTTGTGTGAGCGAGCGGTTTGCGCATAAGATCAAAATAGGGAAATCGCATAAACTTTATGTGCGAGCGAGCGGTTTGTGTATAAGATCAAAATAGGGAAATCGCATAAACTTTGTGTGTGAGCGAGCGGTTTGTGTATAAGAAATCTGATTGTTCATATAGCTTTCAAAGGTCTTGGAAAAATAATTATAGTTATTTTTATTCATCCAGTTGCAGATATGCTCCTTATAAGAGGTTTTATCGAGCAATACCCTCGAGCTCTACCTCGACGAGCTCCGGGCATGGATACAACATTCGACAGGGCAAATATTTTTATTTAAACTCTCAGGAGATGCTCTCCACTCTCGACTGACATTTCGGTGAGGAATTTAAGCAAAAAACAATCGTTTTTCGGCTTAGTTTCCACCATTTCTCTACCTATGTCGTTGACCTCCTACACTATTTATGTTTCCTCCACATCTGGGAGTCGTATGGCGACGTTTTCGTAGTATTGAGATTCTGCTTCATCTCCTTCAGCAAATTTCAAACACCCTCGCGATCGTGTCCGTCTTGGAGAATTGCTGACCGAAGCATGCAGACCAGTGTTGCCATAGAAATATAGTTGAGTGACATCAACCAAATTGACGTTTTCCGTTGGAAATTCAATTTCGAACCTGCACGTGTTATTGAGAACGAGTGTAATAGTTCAACAATATACCGGCATCCCGTGAAAGAGCATAAACTGACGTGTTTGTGTTTTTGTGTGTTGAGAATGGGGATGGGGGGATGTTTAGTTGGGACATTGAGGAGGGCCGGGAAGGAGAGGAGGTTGGGAAGGGGAGAATGACAATGTAACAGCAGTTTCGGGGGATCAGATATTTTACAAAAACTGCACAGTTTCTCGTTTAATTTTCTGATTGGCTTATTACCATTGGAAATAAGAGGACATACAACGGATTGCATCATCGCTCGCACAAAAATCAATTTCCACCCAAAATGTTCCTCATTTTCAAGAAGCTGTGCCGCTTGAATATTTCTCGTTTGCTGTTGCACAAAAGATTACGATAGTTTACGGTGGTATGACTTCTTATTGACCATGTTTTCGTCATCTCATGGTCAAAATTGTTCAGTATGCCGGATTCACAACAATCAGGGCAGCTGGGGTGGCGCCACTTAACACTGTGACCAGGGTTCGAGCCCAGATCACATGTTGAGTTTGTTGGTATCTAATCCTTGCACCGTGGGTCAGTTTTGCTCCGGGTCCTCCGATTTTCCTCCCTCCACAAAAGCCAATACGCTTAATTTAAATTCGATCTGTGGTTTAGCCGAGTCCTGACTTTCATCAGCCCTTGTGGTTGTTTCGGGGGTCCTGTTATAATTTAGTGGTATGCCCTCTTATTGACCACGTAATGAAATATATTATTTTAGTGTTATTTATTAGGACGCGCAAATGCACGCATGTAGAACAGTACGTTCTCTTTATCCCCTTTTTTGACGGAAATTATAATAAACTTTGAGGAACGCTTACAAAGTTCACAATTGTGTCAAATTGTAGTTTGAATGTTTCAAAGTCCGCAATAGACCAATCAGCGTCGGCCAGGGAGAGTGGGGAGGAGGGTATACCCAAAATACCTAAATACTATAAATTTTGACGAAATCCCATAATTTAAATATACTATACCAGTAGATGGTCTCTTGACCATACTCAATTAAGATAAACCTTGGATACCTGGCCAACCCTGACCAAGACGTTTTGCCATGCCCCCGAGTTTCATTTTCATAATTATGTGAGGGTGTAGATGGGGTTAACTGACAACTGACAAATAACCGAAGAAATATTAACTGACAAATGTGAATTTACTGACAGCTGACAAATTGGAGATCCAGCTTTTAAATTCAACAATATAATGCCAATTCCCATAGATTACCCTTAAATTGGTGTTATTATGTGGGTTACGTTGGTTTGTCTGTTTAAAAGAATAAACGAAAACCAAACCAGGAACAATTATTGGGAGACTAACTCGTGATTCTGGGATCTGGGATGCCTGACTCGATTAGTTCGTATTACTATTTCAGGTGTCCCAGTACTCTTGCTATTTAATTTTTCTATATATTTACATGTAAAGCATTGCTATAAGAGTACGAATAAAGTTGTTGTTGTTGATTCGGGCTCGAGGTTCACTCGTGAAAGTGGATAACTCACGGTATGGTGCATCGTACTAGTTACTTATAATAGGATTTTAGATCCCGTTTGTTCGCTTCTATCATATAACAACAAACATATAGACCAGCTTGCTACCTGGTCTTTTAAACTACATTACGGCATTGAATTTTATGAACGGCCCCAAAAATGGAAACTATGTTTTTATTTTTTTTGCCCATTTTATAGCACCTCAGGACAACGAACGATTAAATAAATACCTAGAGTGCTCAATCGATAGTCTGATAGTACCGGGGAAGTATGGCACCACCCGAACCCCACCCTCAGGTACCATGACGAGCTTCACCCGGTTCAGGCATGCGCTGCTGGATGTCAGGATTAATTCATTTTGTAAACCGCAAATCTCGTCAACACTCGGACCTTGTGGTTTTAAGAGTGTTATGGCAGTGAAAAATAAATCTCCTGATCTGTCATCGGCAGGACACCATTTGCCTTTTGTAGTTCCCTACTGAGAATTCTATTTATTCTATTTATCGCCGAAATAGGCGCATGAATTTCAAATCATTTCAAGTTTTGGCGTGCAACTCTTCGCAAAGGTCAAGTCTTCGGGACAGATGTGCGGGACAGCAGTCGATAGTAAAAGGCGATGGTATCCCCTTTAATTCTACGACCTTGATCTTTCTACGAAATTGCTTATATGAAGATCAACGAGCTGTGTGGCTGGCAAAAGGCCAGAACATGACTTCAAAGGTCTTCGACTCCGGCTGGCCGCGAGAACTACGAAGTACTATTACCTTAACACGAGGTTGGTCAGGTACATCGTTTGAATTGGTACTTGTGCTGGGCTTCTAACGACAGCGAGAATACGCGAAGGGCAGGTTCGCTTACTTTAGTTCCTTCGTTCACGTTCTCTGCGATGATGACTTGAACAACGAAACAAAAGATTCTGACGGCAATCACACCGGAAATCGTGAGCTAACACCAACGATTCGCAGTCTTCAAGACCATTTTCTGAGCTAATTCTTTAATGGAAAAGCTTTCGAATTAGTTTTGACTCCGAAAAGAATATCAATAATAATATCAATGATAACTTAATTCTGTAAGCTCCTTTGGTAGTTAGTTCATATTGAATAATTTGTTGTTATCTGGAAGTAGCGCTAGCGGATTACCAATAATATCATGTCTTAATTTATATACACGTAATAACTCATTCTGTCTTCCTTGGTAGTCAGTTCAATTTTGAACTGTTGTTATCTGGAAGTAGAATACCAGTAATATCATATAATTAACTCATTCAGGGTAGTCAGTTCATTTTTAACTGTTCTTATCTGGGTGTAGAATACCAGTAATATAATTTTAAACGCATTCTGTCTAAATTCCTTGGGTTGTCAGTTCATTTTGAACTGTTGTTGTTATCTGGAAGCAGGATACCAGTAATATATATTCAAATGCATTCTGTCTTCCTTGGGAAGTCAGTTCATTTTGAACTGTTGTTATCTGGAAGTAGAATACCAGTAGCATAAATTTAAACGCATTCTGTCTTCCTTGGGTAGTCAGTTAATTTTGAACTGTTGTTATCTGGAAGTAGAATACCAGTAATATAAATTTAAACGCATTCTGTCTTCCTTGGGTAGTCAGTTAATTTTGAACTGTTGTTATCTGGAAGTAGAACACCAGTAATATATATTTAAATGCATTCTGTCTTCCTTGGGTAGGCAGTTCATTTTGAACTGTTGTTTTCTGGAAGCAGAATTCTTGGGTTGCGAATAACGTCACGGCGGCCATGTTGGAGAACATTAACAAAAGATTCATCATTTAATAGTGTTACGGCCGAAGTCTTTTTAAGGATCAGATATTTTATTACTCGGGCTGCCTGTGACAGGCCCGAGTTGAAATCTGCAGGCTGTTTTTGTTCGGTGCAACAAAATTTCTGCGCATGCGTTAAATTATGCATTAATTGACCTCGTGGCGCTAATAGCTTTCGCCATCGGACGGTATTCTTGTTTGAGGTACGTTTCGTAGGTTTTATGCCACATTTCATTTTACTCTCGGTCATAATACATACCAGTGCAAACACCGTGATCTGTAGGCCAACACTAAAATATTATTGACCGTGTTTTTGGTTGGTTTACCGATCTCGTATCGAGACCTCTGTACGTTATACTATACAGGTATACTGAATAGCTGATTTATAGCGATTTACTAGCAAATATATATACTGTGGTTGAGCAGTTATGGGTTTCTCTCCTCTATCGAAGTCTGAAGACATCTGAACTCCTGAACTGTGAGAGCCGACACTGTCGCTCGCCAACACGAAGCCAGAAATACCACGGAGAAATAAACACTCAGCACAGAATAATTTATGATGAGCGAAGCAATATTCAACTCTCAAGGTAAACAAGAATCCTCTCACGGCCGAGGTTTTGGTTCGAGAAATTAAAGGCTTCCAACAGTCCCTTTATAGTTCTGTAATATAATGAGCAGACCGCAGTTTTGGGAAGTTTTGAGATAACCAACAGGCATTTCAGTTAATAATCTTTAATCCAACAAATACCAATATGGACGCGATCAGCGAGCTGCGATAAAGACCCACAGGGTAGAAAGAACAGTAGAGAAATATAGTGATAGCTCCATCATAGGTGGACAGGATACAACTTATAATATGGGACAAATATAAACATACATTTGAGACACTCATCTACTAGTACTCTGAACCTGCAGAACAGCAGACTAAATTGTAAGCGTGCGTTACATGAATAAGTAGATGTCAACTTCTTTAATTTACATACACAAAAATATTACATTACATATATATACTAGGGGATCAGAGAATGAATGTCACTGCGCTACCGGCCACTCCTAAAGACTGCTAAATTCAGCTAATAATTCTTCCCTTCGGTTATTACTAAGAGGATTTCAAATGAAACTGTATTTCATCTTCAATCTCATGTGGCCCGAGTGAAAGCCCAGGTGGGCTCTTGTTTAAGGATGATAATACGTCACTTCGAGGACCATACCCTACCCGCGGCACTTACCCCGGAATCTGAGAGGGCTTATAAGCATTCATGTTCGAGAAATATTACCGAGGTTGCCTACAGATGATAACTTAGCCTGTGTACAGCCGCTGCTACTAGAATGAAGCTCCCTGAAACATTTATGTAACCATTTTACCGGCCTTGGAGGATAGTCATTTCGTTTGTATACACCTATTTAAAAAAATCATTGCATTTTTGACAAGCTTGTTTGGAAGTACACTGTAAAACTTTTCTAACGCTTTCTTTCCATTCGTCAGCATTTGACAGCTCTAACGTCATCGAATGAACTCAGGCGCGAAAGGTCAAGTAGGCGGTTTTCAGAATAACATGGTCTGTGGGCAAGCGTTTTCTTTCTTCCCTCCCCCTCCCTCCTTTTTTTGCGCCCTATTCTCGCGTGGCCAAAAAAGCAAAAAAAACACCCAGAAACGCTTGCTAGCAGGCTACGATTTGTCGGGTGGATAGTGTTATACACCCTTTGAACGGCAAGTGAACCGGCCAGAAACTAGGCTTACAGAATGGAACTTTAGGGCGACTATAAGATAACCGCGCACTCCGTAGTTTAGTACGGTTATAAACGACTGGGGTTTTGACGTCAGTGCATGGTGGTACAAATTTATTTGCGTCGTAATAAACGGAGAAAATTATTACACTTGTAAAGTACTTGGCAGAAAACAGTCGAAGGCATAATTTCTATGGAAAGAACTTCAAATTAACTTACCACGACAGTGCACATTCGGTGAACTAGACCGAAACCGCCCTTGCTGCGTGTATTGCAGGAACTGGTACTTTCGTGCATCGAATCGAATCAGCTAGGTTAAATAGGTGTTGGCAGAGTATGAAGTTGACGGGTTGTCACATGTTGAGAGTATTTCGGTGGCCTTTGTGCATCAATAGCTACGTAAAAATAATCCAATTAACCGACTATACACAATCGAATTATACATTTGTATTCACTTACCATCGGCACCAGAGAAGTTTAAAAGAGATGTTATCAAAATAAGGAAGGGCATTTTTGTAGCATAACATTCTTCACAGACCACATGCCTGGCTGTTTTATACATACACTGTAAAATTTGAGGTATTGAACGTGCATGGTTCAAATTAAAAACTGCACCATTCGAGGAAGAGCGATAGGGATTTATCCGGTGAATAGTGAACCGATCAGAAAATAGGTCTAAAACCTGGAACGTTAGAGCGACGTGGATAACTGAACACTCGAATAATTTACGGTTCTAAGTTACTGAGTATTTGACGTCAGTACTGATATTAATTCGTTCGCCTCGTAATGAACATAAATTACAGCAATTGACGGGAATAGAGTAGGAGTATTTGGTACTTTACGTACAAGAGAAAACACTTGGAAACATATTTTGTGTGGACAGAACTTCAATTGACTTACCTCGTCAGTACACGTTCGGCAAACTGGGCCTCTAGTAAATTATGAACTAGCCTGGCTGTTTCCCAGAAAAGTGTGCATTAATATTGTTTCGTGCCGCGTCCTGATTTCTGCACCCTTTGTGCATCGTCAGGTAAGTAAACATGATCCAATAAGCCAGGTAAACCAAATCGTGTGTGTTCCTTTAATCTCGCCACCAGCCCGGGAACCTTAAAAGAGTCGTTATCGAAAGAAGGTGGAAAGCTTTATTTCAACACGTTAATTATACTTTCTTTGAAAGAACAATGAAAGGACAACAAAATTTTAAAATTCTTCATTTGTGCTTGCATTGATTTACACTGGTTCCAGAGGTGCTCAGGTAAGGATATACTGTAATGTGCCGCGATCGAAGGAGTTTGGATTCCCAAGGTAGTATTGATTATGTTTTTCCTCGCGCCCGAACCCAGAAACCCGCAATGCAGGCATTCTATTTGGTGATTTTATTTCGAAATGGAAGCGCTGTTTTTATTCTTTCGAATCTTGACGTGAACAGATGTGGTTACATCGGATCAAATTGTTTACACAAACTGACGAAATCGACCGAGCTCGACTCCTAGAAGTTAGCTGTCACTTCGTAATTTCAAACACGGAAGTAGACATTTTAACTGCGATGTGATCTGTTTACATCTACTAACTCACAACCAAAATTTAAAACGTTTTCCTCAAAGCACAACCGATTTATAAACCATAAACGTTTACTCATTTGACCGGAACTTTACTTCCGGTTTGTTGCACTGATTCGGTAACAGAAATATGTGGTTTTGAATAATCGTTTACCTTTGACTCGCGGGTTTTAAATGTTCTATCTGTGTAATACTAACAATATATGGCTAGACTACTTTGTATAGCGATACTTACTGTTTGTAAACACTGACGTCATTGATATATTTGCATATATAATGTGGTTGGCAAAAAAAAACGCGTGTTCGTATGACTTGTATGGGAACTAGCGATTTAGGCCTCACAAAATACATCTAAAGTCTCAATTCTGCTTCCAAATCTTAATTCCTTTATAAGACTTATAAGTTAAGAGCATATAAACTTCGACGAAAGGGCTTGCTTGCATTTTGGAAGAACAAGAAAGTAATTTCGCGATGAATAAGCACCGACCTGTGATATTTTATAAGCAACTGACTGGGTTCACGCTTCGTTTCTGCCATCCACAGAATGCAACAAATGTGGCGTGACTGGCCTGTGTGACGTCACAGTAAGTATCGCTATTTAACACCACAAATCGCTGAAAGTTGGAAAGATTTTCGCTCTCAGACTAGTTGTAACATGATGCTTATCGGCCTTGAACTTTAGAACTACCGAATGTTGTTGCTGCCGCAGCGAGCTAGCCTAGATTTCTTTTTTACCACAATGCATCACTTCTATTGTCTTTTTTTACCACAATGCTTTGCATGGATCTGATCGTCACGAGGTGGAATCTGCATTGTTGGAGCTAACTACGTTCAAACGTTCTTTAATGTATTTCTGTGTATGCGATCCTTGTGTAATCATGAATTTGTTGACGTGTAGAGGTGTAGGCGAACTCTGTACGTGTCAACTATCAGTTTCCAAAGAGCAAAATCTCTCCTGTTATCAAGATGGTGAGCAACATATAATTTTCTTTTATTGGTCTTCGATAAAGTCAAGCCGCCGGTTCAAAACACAATTAGCATTTACAATTACATTCTCAATTACAGTTGGTTTCCGGTGTTTAAACTTCACCGGGGAGAACAGTAATTTGTTGTGCCGGGAATCTTAAGAAAATGTCGGGAATTGGTAGGCTCAGGAAATTTACCGGGAGATCGTTGATATGTCGGGACAAAATGAAAATAAATCGGGACAACTTTTGAGATACACACCACATCTCAAACAGGATTCAGTCGCACGATAGCCCCAAAAGTATAAAATATATTCATCTAACACCTTGGCATTTTTATCACCCAGTAATATATTTTTCCTGCCAAAGTGCTACTGTAGGTTCTCTTCTAATATACTTCCTTAACTGAGCGGAGCATCATTCACTACCTGTTAGGTATACTAGTAATAAATATGTGACCCAGGTCAGTCATTCACGAACAAGTTATTCTCAGGCCAGAATCTAATATAGTATATCAGATAAATTGGTAATATTTTCCTTTTGAACAGTGAACCTGATTTAAGTACACGGGAACACTCATCAAATTAAAGCATTGATACTTATCTCACATGGAACTGAAATCTTCGACAACAAAAAATAATTTTCGCTCAAAGCAATCAGTGCCAAAATTAAAATTGTACACCAATTGGAAATGAAACCATCACAGTAATTCATCTTTGAAATTTCATACATGATTGTTGCGTTTTAAATATCTTGCAAATCGATTTTCAATCAAGCCTCGTCTAGTTTGGGCAATATTCGGGTCCATGCATACACTCAGTTTCGATTCGCAGGATCTATTTCCGTCTCTTTGACTTTTCGTTCGCAATAATAATAATAAAGCCTTTATTTATGGAGGGTAAATATTAAATAGTGTATAACACTAATAACCTTGTGGCCCTCAATAGTTAGGTTACAATATATCAAAAAATGAGATGTATCTAAATTACATAATATTGACTTAGGGTTAGGTTACAAGAACTGTTGAGATAAGAATATACTAATGATGCTTAACTTAAAAATTGGCGAAACAATTAAATAAGTTGAAATTGACAACAACAACAAAAAAAGATGACGAATGATTAAAATTCAACATATAATGTATGGATTAAAAAGTTAAAATGACTGCTGAGACGTAAATAACATAAATTATGAATTAAAATGTTCTAAAAACTGCTGGCTTTCAAGACACTTATTTCTTAAACAGTTCCTAAAAACCAACTACTACTTCAAACCTTTAAACAAGAAGTCATTTTCACAAGTTCTTTCTAGACTTCTTTCTTCCATATGCCGGCACCTCCCGGAACAGATGCCAGAAAACTACGATTTCATACTTGAAAACGTATGAAAACCATAAAAGGATTTTCATATCCGCACCGATCTAATATAATTCGCCAACGATACATCGCTGCCAAAATCTCGTCTTGAAAGTTTCACTACTAAAACCTCGTCCTAATCAGTTATCTGTCAAACATTCGTCGTAAAACGGCTACGCGGTAAAAAAATTCACAACCAAAAATAATCACCTATTACTGTGCGCAGGAATAGTTCTTAGCACAAAAAACGACACTTGAATTTGCAACGCACCCGAAATTAATCTTCGGTTGTACATAGCTGTGTTCAAAGTTGAATAACTTTGTAATTAGATTTCCAATGCTTTTGAAAACCGCGGAGCGAATGCCTTTATACCTGGAGACCCCATCGCAAGCATCGACAGGACATAGTGCTCTACCGAAACGCAATCCGTTTCGGTAGAGCACTATGCGCTCAAGTCTGCCTTAATTTGTTTCCATTGTTACAAGGGAAAAGTTAATATTTAACCCAAAAATAGAAACTACAACATATGACGGTGCACTCTCATTAATTCAGTTTATCGTCAGCTTCAACATAATTCAGTCAACGGCTCTTTATTGGGTGTGGAAGGAATAGTTATTAGCACAAAAACGACATCTGAGTATACTTGTAAGTATACCCCACTACCTACAATACGAAGGGAAAAAGCCATATTAAAATGTCATTATTTACATAAACCGCAAGCCTTCTCTTTCATTTCTACTATAACTAGACATAACTAGCCGAAGCGGTTTTTTTTTACCATAAGGAAGGTATCGTTGCCGAAATGCCAATAAACTATTCTTATAACAGTAGTATAACAAGTGTATACAGCATCTACAGCATGACGTATATTGATATGATATCTATTAATTATCGTCTGCCATACTACTCGGTATGCATGCGCAAAATATATGTTCCGATTTTGAATTTGAATGTTGAGGAAGTGATTGCCTCATGTTTAAATGTTCTCACTGCAATGAAATATATTTGTTCCATACTAATATGCTGGTAACTATATTACATAATTGCTTCAGCAATATTGCACAACTATACAATATATCTTTTGCAATATAGGAAATAATGCATTCCATATCGAGTGGATCATAGCACTGGGACATGTCATTGGTAGGTGGACAATCCTCTGAAAATTCCTCCTGTATTTCACGAGTCTTGCCAGCAGTCCTCCCTCGTATAACAGGTACGGACCGACGATTCGTTAGAATATTTGCATCATTTCGGCCGACTGAATGAAACATCAACATTGTCTGCTATATACAAGGAACACAATGTACGTATATGTTGTGGTTCAAAAATTTTTGGTTCAAATTTTTTTTAAACCAGTTCAATTTTTTTTAACCGGTTCAAAGTTTTTACACTAGTTCAATTTTTTTTACACCAGTTCAAAATTTTTACACTAGTTCAATTTTTTTTACACCAGTTCAAAATTTTTACACTAGTTCAATTTTTTTTACACCAGTTCAAAATTTTAAAACCAGTTTATTTTTTAACATTCTAAAAGGGAAGTTATGTTAACTGATGTTAGGGTTATTTTAAATGCTGGATTTGGGATCCTAAATTAGTGACTACTAGATGTTATTGTTTGCTTCGTTCTATTAATGTTTGTTCTATTGTTTGTCGGTGAAGGTAGTAGCAAATTGGAGCAAATCTTACGGGCGCTGCGAGGCGACCCAAAATTATTAGTGACTAGCTCTAAACACCCTAAATGAGTGAGCATCCGTTGTTGACGGTTAGGGTATTTTTAAATGTAGGGGTAGGGTTTGTATTAGTTCACAGGACCATCGAAGAAGCATTATTATTCTGAGTTGTTCAGTGATCTAGTTCTATGTGTAGTGACTATAGCTCAAAACACCCTAAATTAGTGAGCATCCGTTGTTGACGGTTAGGGTATTTTTAAATGTAGGGGTAGGGTTTGTATTAGTTCACAGGACCATCGAAGAAGCATTATTATTCTGAGTTGTTCAGTGATCTAGTTCTAAGTGTAGTGACTATAGCTCTAAACACCCTAAATTAGTGAGCATCCGTTGTTGTCAGTAATACGTATCTTGTTGGCGGTTAATAGCCCGCAGTTTAGAGGAAGGAAAGTTTGCCGTTTTCATATTCTATACTGTTTAACTTTATTCATAACAACGTACCTTACATGCTAGTGTAATTAATAGAACCAGAAATTGCCATTTAAGTAATGATTCATGTAAGAACTACGGCACCGAGTGGTATTCAGATGGAACAAGGTGTTAATTTTGTATTGTAAAATTCTTGATCTGATTGGTTGAAACATGAAAATCGCCCTTAAGGTTAGGAAGACGTTTAATTTCTGCCATTTTTTCAAACTACGATTTGCACTGCGGTTCCAAATGTCGTTTATAAATCAAATCGTATGTTCGTAACCTTATCAATCGTACCCGCAGGCCCAAATTTAAAAGTCAGCCATGCCCAAGATGCTTGTCGTGTGAAATCGGAATTTAACCCGCATAGACGTACTATATATCGTTTTAAAGGTCTTGATATTTTGAAATATCGTAAAAAAATTCGCAAACCTTTTAGAACTGCTTCTTCGACCTTAATCTCGAATTCCATTTCATCATCCTTTTCAGCCTTTTCTCTGAACTGGGGCACGGTCTACAACACAATTAATAGTCCATCTTTCAATCTGAGAAGTATTTACATCGTACTTTATGTACGAGATCGGCCAAGTTAGTTAGTTTGATCACCATGTCGTATTTCCCCACTTTTAGTGTTACGTTTCCTCCCACCTCTTCGTTTCCTTCGATACCCATTAGTTCGCAGAGATTTTTACTGAACTTGATTGGTTTCTTTACCTCTAGGGTCCGATCCCTTTTACTTTCTTTTTTCGTAATTTGCACGATACCAGCATCAATTGCAGGGTTGAAGAAGGGCCTGAGGAAATGCATATTATAAGACCCTGGATCAATTTCGTATTGGAGCAGCAAACCCTTCGTATCCCACTCTAATGAAGCCTTCTCTTCTAGATTCCACCAACTGTTCTCAAAAGTGATCTCGATTAGCGAAATATTCTGGATACAAAGGGGTTTATCGAAGTAGACGGTATGGTCAGCCGATGTGGTGGTGACGTATAAGTTCACCATTATATATATATATATTGAAGGTATAAACTGTATATATGCATATCTTCAATACGATGCCGTTCGTACAGTCGAATACCTTTTTGTGGACGGAGTTCAAGAAGAAATATCCACATGCTGACTATTCTCGATTTACCACTCGAGCATCCGAGTTCGATGGGAACAGCTTTTCATATGTGGTATACTTAGACAATGGGGAAGAGCGCGTAGCCTATGGTGTGAGTGGATACCATAACTCGCCTGACGTACAAAAACGTATAGATGTTGCACTAGGTACGGCCACCAGCTTCCCGCAAGAAGATAAAAAGGTCGCAAAACTGAATGCCGATCTAATGGAGAAGTTCGAGAAAAAATACCCACATGCAGATTTCCACCAGTTTTATGCATCCACGGATATAGATGGCCCAGGCAAATATTCAACGAGTATTTGGTTTCGAGATGGGGATTCTAGCTATGTGGTTTACGGTGATGATGTCTCCAAGCTACCCTCGACCATGCAAAAACGTATCGACGATGCACTGTGGGATGTGCACGGAGGTTTCCCATCTACCTTAATACTAAACCAAAGCGCGAAATATCCTGTTCCAGCGATCCCATTTACCGAAGCAACCCCCGATCTCGATCTAAGTACTTTGCATATATATGTCACACCAACAGAATCATTCGAAAGTAAAGTCAGGGACATATTCAAGGAGACCGTTATTACATATAAAACAGCAAAGGAGTCTCATAAATGGTTATCAGGTCCGGATTTCAAATATTGGCTTCAACAGTTGAATTTCGCAATGTGGTGTGCGACTGCTGGCTGTGGAGTATCGTTGGTTGACCCTGCTTTCAAGACATATCCACCTGTTGTTCAAGGGTTCTATCGATTTCACGTTTATTTCACAATACGACGAATTTTGTATGAACTTGGAGTTCCTCTCCCTGACGACTCCGCTTTCAAGCAATGCGATAACCTATATAGCAAAGTGGCTCTTAATAGATTGCTTATAGAGTTTGGCTTACCTAACAAACCAGACTTTCGATGGCACGGAGGTCGGAATGACGGGCTAGGAGATGTATTCATTTTGTACCCAGGCGATGGCTATAGAAACGTTCACGTAATCCGAGGCTACGACAAAGAAGCAGATAATTATCCCAACCACAATAATTTGTTTAAAGACGAAGGAGGTAAGGAGGAAATGGGAGATCTGGTATCTTTTATTCGGAACGATGAACACGAAGGAAAGCAGTACAATTGGTTTGCACCCCCCATCAGAAATGGTTTGACAGAAGCTGGATTGGTCAGGATTAGTCGCTCAGTCGAGGCTTTCGCATATTGCGTTCTAACCTCCCAAATCAACACACGCAAATCCATCCTCAATCCAGCGGGAGGGGCTAAATCCAATTTCAAAACCATGCTTAAAGCATCGATCATTATAGACGATTTACCCAAAAGCGTAGCAAATTTTGTGTTGGCTATTAACAAGACAAAAAAGAGGCTTAATCTAGCCGTAGCTATAGATGTGTGGTTATTGCCAAGTAATCTGGTGGTCGACTTTGGCAAACACCCGGGTTATAATAATGAACTCCAGGGGGGCACAAAAGTATGCAGCTGGGTAATAATAATAATAATAATAATAATAACCGTTCTTAGAACGCATTATGCAAGCCTCAATGCGTTTACAATATGAATATAAATTTAACAGTACTTAGTTTAAAAAGATTCGAGATTTACATTTTTCTTAAAATATATAATAATGAATAAATTGTTCCACGAAGCAATAAATAAACACACTATTCTAAATTATAATTGAAAAGGTGTGTCTTAAGACACGACTTAAAATTAGTTATTGAATTTGCACTTCGTATCCTAGCTGGTAGTGCATTCCAGAGCCTGGGTCCTGCGATCGAAAAGGCGCGGTCCCCATGCGTGGCAGAGAAAGATTTGGGGACGGTTAAAAGACCCAGGTTGGAGGAGCGCAAACTACGGCCAGGAACATAAGGCTTAATTAGATCATTAATATAAGATGGCGCGCACAAATGGATAGACTTAAAAATTATTAAACAAATTTTAAAAATAATTCGCTCTCTAATAGGTAACCAATGTAACTGGCGCAAAGTCGGTGTAATGTGCTCCCTCTGTCTAGTGCGTGTAACGAGCCTTGCTGCCGCGTTTTGCACGCGTTGTAATTTAGACAATTCTGTGGCAGGTAGCCCATACAAAAGAGAGTTACAATAATCCATCTTTGATGAAATAAAAGCGTGAACTAACCGTTCCGTACTCGACTTACTGAGGTATTTTCGTATTCTTCCTATATTCCTAAGGGCGTGTAACGCGGACCGGGTACTAACGACTACATAAATACGGAGCACACAAAACAGTCTCCTCCAAAGATGGAAGGACCACACAAAAAGAAACACTTACCAAACGTAGATGCTACTACGCACGTACCAAAGGAAAAGCCAACTACGACGCAAGTACCAAAGGCCACGCCTACTATACGAGTAACACAACACGAAACCAATCTGGCGGTTGCTTCTATTGCTGCAGCTGGTGCCGCATGGTTGATGTTTCGTTAACGTTTCTTATATTGCTCCATTGCTAACACAACTACAGCTACGATCAACAGCCATGTATGCTTTGCCACGAATCCTAAGGCCTTGCTAGCCATATCAAACAAAAAGCTAGCAATTGCCCCAATCGCATGAGGTAGGGCATCCTTCATCTTGTTTCCTAGTTCTTTTAACTTTTTGGCAAGATATTTGGCAATGTTAGCCAGGCTCTTCGACATATTAGAAACTATAACACCAATCACAGTCCCTATCGCGGTCAGCACCCCAAGCACTGTTACCCCATACTTCTTGAAAACCTCTTTAACCCGGTCTCGCAGTGACATACGCTCATTGAGCTCCTCTTCGTACTGATCCAGAGCTCCTTCGTGATCTTCAATGATACTAATTTCCGTACTGGCCGCCTTTTGCTGTTCTTCCGTTGAGTTAGGGTCTTGAACGATTTCTTCCTGCTGTGCGCGTTTTTCTTCGAGATTCTACCTTACTAGGGCCAGTTTCTCGAGCCTACGGGCGATCTCTTGAGCCTCCCTGTTTGGGTCGAGTACTGCTACGAGATCTTTAGAGAGATTTTTCGTCACCTCATTTGTCTTTGTTGTGAGGAGGGGGCGCCATTTTTCATTTTTACCCAACCGCCGGATCATCGTATTTCCCTTCGTACTAATTCCAACCTCTAGATCTTTTGTTTCTGTCTCTGGGAAGTGTTTAAGAACTTCCAGCCAACTAGATCGCATAAGTGAAACAGGAACGTTTTCCCCATCTTGGGGGTTTTCGGTATTCTCTGTGGGTTCGCCAGGGACCAAGCCTTCGACCTTCTCTTTCAGCATTTTGGCCTTCTCTTCCGGTGTGGGACCACCACCAAATGATGTTTCAGCTGTGTTTGTTTCTGGTTCGAAACCTGCATTAGTCGTTCCCCTATCTTGCATAGGTATTTTCTCACCACTCCCCTCTCCACCTGGTATGGGTTCGTAAGGGCCATCGTCGAATAGGCTATTAATGTATTCTCGTTGTCGTTGTTGGTCTTCATCATCATCATCGTCTCCACCTCCTTGTATAAGTGGATCTTCTTCTGTCGCATCGTCGGGGTCCGCATCATAATTGTCCATATTGAACATACCTATATATCTTGCTATATTCAATATGATATCGTCAAAGCTAGTTCCTGCACAAACACGCAGAGAGCCACTTGGACTAAAAGCTCGACGCATTCTATATCGACGCACTTTCGCACCATCATCTGCCAACCCAGGAGAGACGCTCTATGTTTCTATTGCAAAACTAGGAGAAAACATTGTCCTAGTCCCAGGGAGCTTTGCACTCTTGGCTGATATTGCATTGTCTGGTGGACTCAACACCAATCGCGTGGTAGCCAATGTTGGGCGCTGTTTAGTATCTCATCGTAGGTGTAGAATTGGAACAGAGGTAATAGAAGACCTTGCCCGACCAGATCTCCTACAAACATATTACGATCTCTATCTTTCTACTCCAGAGCGAGAAGCTCGGATTCAACAAGGTATACAATCAGAGAATGTGAACAAGCTTCGCTCGAAGACTAACGGTGCAACCGCTTCGAATGATGGAGAAACTGCGATACTGGCTGCATATGGTTCAAAGTATAGGATTCCATTAGATGTTGGTATTTTAACACAACATGGAGCTCTGTATCCTCACGCTCTCAACGACATTATTTCGTTTGATTTGGTTCTAGCACCTGCTGTTGACATAGTGGTGGGAACGGATACGACCAAGATAGGCACATACAAGCTCAACAACATACAGCTGGAGTATGAGGTCATCGAGGATGAAAAACTCGCCAGACAAGCACAGCACGCATATACCACAGGTGCTGCCTTCCTGTTCAACTACGCTTTACACTCTAAGACTGTACCTATTAACAAGGCATCAGACACTCTGGTGTTCCAAAACATCACCGTCCCACGTAGATCCTTTACTGGACTACTTCTCCTTTTCGTAGCACCACATACCGCAGGTACCCGAGATAGCGAGTCATTCACCAATCCAGGTATCACTAAGGTGGAGGTAGATGTCAATGGAATTCCAAATTTCTTCTTTCAAGATGGTATGCTACCACCCGATTTCTGGGAGGCTGCCAAGGGTTGGTTTGGCACATCATTTGATGTTGATCCGCAAAAGACCCCCATGACACCCCACAAGTTCTACAACAACAAATTTGCCATCTTGGTTGATTGTCGCACAGCAAAGGATGCAGTCGTTCATGGCGATGGTTTGGCCCAAACAGGTGGTGGAAAAGACATCGACCTTCGTGTGCATAGGATTGGAGGTAGTGGAACTGTTAACATGCATATCTTCATTCTATCAGATGCTCAGATCAATATATTGAATGGAACCCTTCATAGTTTTACATACTAGCTGTTCGCAATGGATTCCCTGGTAGAACACATTCCATTCAATGCCCTAGTAGTAGGTCCCACAAACTGTGGAAAAACGGCATTTCTCATAGAGCAACTTCGTGGAGCATTTCGTGGTAAGTTCGACTATATAGTACTAGTATGCCCCACATATGCCCATAACAAAACCTATCGTGGATTCGCCCATCGAGACCCTCGTTTCTTTGTTATGTCACCCCCACAGGATGCTATCAATACAGCACTAGAGGTTTGTGCCACATTTTGGAAAGGGACCAATACTCTACTCGTCCTCGACGATTGTGCTGCCTCAAAGGATGTAAAAAGAAGGACTGACAAGCTAGTGGAATTGGCATTTTCTGCTAGACATATCGGGATTTCTGTTTGGGTGCTAACCCAACAACTCACAAGTATCTGCAAACCCTTCCGCGAAAACGTAGCTATAGTAGTGGCCTTTCATACGGCATCAGCTATGGATGGAAAAAAGCTGTTCGAGGACTATGGTGGAGGAGTAGAGGCGAACGAGAAAAAGATATTGGTCTCGGAGCTACAGGTCCACAAGTTTGCTCACATATGCTTTTGTTTACGTCATCCCTTTGCAGTCGTGTTAGAGCTGCCTGCACCACATAGTATACTGTAGTATATACCATGAATGACGAATAATTCTTAGAACTATTAGGTGGGGACGTATAACAGATCCTCCACCCGAGTCAGAGGCCATCTTAACCGATAATACGGTAGCTGATCATCGTGCAGAGCTTTCTATTTTGGCCGTGACAGGTACCACAAAGGAATATCTAGGGGGAAATTTATCTCTAGGAGATATTGCTAGACTAACTGAGAAAGATGTAGAGCGATTACATAGAAGGTACCAGGCCGTTCGAGCTCAGCAAATAACAGGGAGTCTAGTCGATGGTACGATGCGTCTAGCTACTCGTGTAGTTGCACACCTAGTTACTATAGATGATCAACAAGCACTTCTTAAGGACTTACAAGAAGACAAACTAGTTCGCAACGAACTTGGTGCTGAGGTTGGTATGTTGTCTCTTAAAGCAGGACGCTTTGTTGCTCTAGCTAGTGCTATACTACACGTAGCTGGTCATGTAGTTATTCCTAGTAGCGAAGCTACGATATAGAGCTATCCACATATTGAAGACATACAGACAACTGACATATCTCAAACATCTACGAAGCAACAAGATGGAGGATCAGATCACTGTAAATCCCTGCAACAAGATGGCGGAACAGATGGATCGGATCACTGCGACTGAGAAAAAAAGATCCAAGACGCGTAGCTGCTGGAAAAGCATTGGCAGAAAGCAATCGACGAGCTAGAGAAGCACTTTCCCGCGAGTTAGCGCGTAACTGCGAAGTGGTGCTAGAAAGTGTGGTAGCTAAACCTGATTCTGGCTGGTTAGATAACATATCTACTAACACTACACTTGCAGCTATAGGCATAGCCGTGGCATTGGTAGGATTGTACTATCAATACCATAATAACGCGAAACGTGTGGATAGATGTTGTAACTATTCACCTACACCACGTGCTACTGAACAACATATAGCACCCTCAGCGATCGCGTTGCCTGATATGGAGTAGATGCTACACCATTTGAAGACTAGAGCCATAGATTATATGTGTTATGCAAAAATGGTAGAGAACAAGTTGATGAAAACAGTAACGGATGCTGCTATATTAACTGGACTCGCTGCTGGCATTGGGTTCGTAGCAAAAACATTAACCTAAGAGCCGATGCTTAGCGATCCTTCGTCTGCAGTCTTGAATTACGTGAAGTGGACGGCCGTATTGGCTGGTAGCATAGCTGCTAAGCAATACCTTGATGACCAAAAGATAATTCCAAAGAATCTGTAACCATCATATTTGTAGCCGCAATAACTGCGCTTGGTGGAGCTATACTAAATGCGACGGCCTTCGTAGGTGGAAGCTACATCGCCAAGGCAATTGCTGGTGGAGATCCCTTCGCAATTGCTGCTGAGAAAAAAAGACACGACCTGGCAAAACGAGAAGTATCAGATCGCATATGGCATTTACATGAAAAACCGAGCTCGCGTAGCTGACTGGTTCCGAGAACAGGCCCATTTGCAGCATGATGCTTACGTGGTTAGTGATGATGCGAATAAGAACTTAGAGCTATGGAATAGAGTACACCTAGGATTGGACCACATACGTCCTCAGGATATGAAGAACCTAGATTCTCAGATTTCTATCGACCTTCTAGTTCGCAGAAGACAAGCGAGTTGGTCTACGTAGGTGGGGGTATGCTTGCTATTGGCTATGCTGCTAGTAGATGGCTATAGCTTTTTTTAAACGAGCTTTTCCATGTTTGTTGAGGTTACTAGGAAATTACTGGCAATTACTTACTAGGCTACTACTAGATTACTAGTAATTACTAGGTACAGCGCAAAGTTGGTTTTCTGCGTCCATTTGAAGGAACGCATACATATGTATATATCGGAAAATGAAGAACCCCACACGATCTAAGGAAAGTATTGCATGTGTCACATCGGTTAAGGTGAAGGTTAAATGAACTGGAAACTTTGTTAATACTTATGCTTTAATGGTTCCCAAATCTTATATTTCGTATTGTACCAATTCGCTCCTAACCAAGTTGGGTTCCGAAGGTGAGGTAGAGTCAGTAGATCTTAAGTATGTAAAACCCGATAGTCCAAGCGAGGTAGAGTCAGTAGCTAAGAGACACTCCTTAGTAAACCTAAAATTGCAAACTCCTAAGGCAGGCGAATTCTTCAACCTTGAAAGTGCGGTGATTTGCCCGACTGAACTCTTAAACAGCGTGATGGACATTAAGTGGACTTACTACGATTTGCCTAAGGGATCCCAAATAGATTTAGTGATAGGGTACGAACATATTGTAGACTTTGCTATTAAAAATGAGAAAACGATGATTGTCAAGTGGAACAAAAAGCCCCGCCAAGTCAAAGGTCTGATCTATATTGGGGACTTAGGCCTTTTTCCCATATATGTGTGATGGTTTAGAATAAATCGATGCAAAAAAAGAAGAATAAGAACTAGTTGGCTAGACGAGTCTTTATTCTTCTTTTTTGCCTTCGTATTAGGGCCTCGTTGTTATGGTTGTTATTCTCCTTGCGAATACCTTCTATGGTCCTATGGGCTATTGGAAAGGTTACGCTGCCGTGGGTAAGCTAGCAGTGGCAGCAAAGGTATCGGAAGACGCAGCTAAGAGTTGGTTAGAGAAGCAAGCACTATGGCAGATATACCTACCACCACCACGATACATCCCACGACCACATTGGACTGTATCGAAACCTAATGAGGTTCACCAAGCTGATTTGATCTTTCTACCTCACGATCGACCTGGCTTCGGACGAAAGCTCTACAAATATGCTTTAGTGGTAATCGATGTGGCTTCTCGATATAAAGAAGCTGAGCCTTCAGCCTCGAAAGATAGCGGCGAAATCGCTGCGGCGTTCGAACGAATCCATAAGCGAAGTCCATTGACGTGGCCGAAAACGCTACAAGTCGATGCTGGTAGAGAATTCATGGGGCGTATGTCTGGAACATTGGAGCAATATGGTACGAAAAGTCCAACTAGGCGAGGTTGGCAACCACAGGGCACAAGGATTCGTTGAGCGAGCAAACAGAACGCTAGCTGAGAGGTTGTTTGGATACCAATATGCACAGGAGAGGGTGTTTGCTTCGGAAGGATCAGATGCGCGTAGTAGAGAATGGGTGTTGCGGCTTCCAGAGGTTATCAAAGCCATGAATAATGTGGTGACTCGACTTACAGGGAAGGAGCCTTCGAATACAGTATTGTCACAGCAGGTGGATGTGAAAGTACCTACATATTCGCGGACTGTTGGATTAGAAGAAAGGGGCCTGCCGTTCGATGTTCTAGTTCGATATCTCTATGCGCCGGGAGAGTTGGAAGGTGGAGCAAAGCGAGCAACTGATCCTGTGTGGAGTTTACGGACATATGTAGTTTCACGTAGTGCGATATCTTCGAACCAACCAGTTCTGTACTATTTAGGAAATGACGCACCAAAGCGAGGGTTCGTACGTGAAGAGCTACAAGTGGTTCCGCCAGATACTGAACTACCTCCAAAGGGGATTCTGGTCGTACCCAACAGATCTAGGGTAGCAGCTCGCAAATAAAATCGTCTAAGTTTAACTCCTCTGGAATGGTGTTTTTATGCCCATAGGCTAGCGTATCGATTCCGTTTGCTGAAATCCAGCGCTTAGAGACGAATGGCGAGAGAGATACTTTGTTCATATGCATACCATACATCCTGTGCCCTTCGCTTCGAAGCATATCCATCCCATGGCGGAATACTTTCTTATCTAATAAGCACTCTTTGTATTGCTCATGACGAATACGATGTTTCACAACTGCCTTCTTAGTGCCTTTAGCTTTACGAATCTCACCACCATCTACTTTCAATATTGAGTAGAGCTTTGATCGTAGTCCAACATATTCGACTATGGGAACACCTCCACATTCGTTTTTCATCTTACCAATGACTTTCTTGTTGTCGAGGTTATACAGCGGATGGTCCTTGCTGTAGTTGCTCGTATCATAGAGATGTTTGTTGATAGCCATGTCTGCATAGATGTCTTCAGTTTCAATATATAGCAATAGACTGTCAGTATCTGTATATAGTAGATTACATCGTTGTCCATACTGCTTCTTGAGCTCGCCATAGTAGAAGTCATACATCTGGTGCTTTGAGAGGTCTAGAATTGACATTCCAACATATACCGGGCGGTTCAGCAGTAGCTTACTTTTGTAGTTGTGTACAGCGGCTAGGTCGTCGTCAAAGATTGTGGAGCGAGCATAGCTAGGCTTATGCAAGAGACGCTGTAGTCTGATTCCTTCCGAAGAGCGCACTAGTTTGATATCTACACGCTTGCGTAGATTTTCCATTGTTTTACCGAAAACGGAGTTGTTCATCAATTTGTAGAGGTCTTGCTCAAAAGTGCTCTTCGCTTGTTTTCGCAACTCTGTATTCATTCGTATGTATGGCTCCATCCATGGGGATTGGTCGAATCGTAGTGCTCTGTGAATCTTTTTCAAACGCATACCTAGAGATAAGTATGGTTGTAGGTTGCGGTAGTGGAGCACATATCGTTCTTTGCAATAGAGGGTAGGCACAAGCTTTTCTGCTTTCAAAGATTCATTGCCTTCGTATAGTTTCTCAAATAGATCGGTTTGATACTCTGAGAACCAAGCACTGTCCACTTGCATTCTCTCGGGAGCTAGCGGATAGCTGTTGTGTGCGTCGTGGAGTTCTCGAGGATATCCAAGGTCGACTTCTAGGATGTAACCTTTATCTGAATTGCTTGCGTGCTGGATGATTTGTTGTTCTGTTGGTATGCACCACTCAAACCCTCCTGTTGGTAGATATTGACTCATAGCCCAACCATATAGATTGTTAGAATCTAGGTAGACTATATGGCAATTTGGCTTATCTGGGTCGAAGTTAGGTACGTTTGGGTTAGGGTTTAGGTTAGGTTAGATACCATATATATCCCACCACGTAGACCTTTCTCAACGAATAGATGCATGTCATAGTCGGTTAATAGTTCAAGCTCCACACCAGTCTTCTTTAACAATGCGTCCCATGAGAGTCCTGGACTAGTATAGTAGTGGGTCGGGTCTAAGCCAGAGTTTTGCATGCATGTCGTGCGAAAGGTCTCAAACACATCTGCTAGAAGAAGTACATCGGTTTGGAGGTAAAGGTCGTGGTAGTCTCCCAACGTCTCGCAACCGAATACCTTCCAAACTTCTAGTGCGTGCTCATAGTCTTCGTGGGATATGTCCTCTAGATATAGCTTACTATAGAATGCTTCTTTCGGCGGAAGAGGAGTCTCCATGAATCTATCCCAAGAGTCCATGTACTCATATGGATAAACGCCTTTTCGCCCAATTAAGAAGATGTGCATTCATGGGTGTATGCGTAACGGTTATCGGGAGGCGAGATGGGTCTAGTTAATAATAATAATATAATAATTAGTTTATTGACGCCTCTTGCAATGTATATTGAATTACAGGCTGATTACACTTAATAATGGGATACTGATTATATAAATAAATAAATACGTACTATATGATATAAGTTAAATTTAGATACCTTGGAATTTCACAGTTACGAAATTGCTAAAGCGGTCAGTTTTAGTGGCCTTTGGGTAACTGCCTTTGCCCGATCTCAGCGAGTACTGCGCCAATGAGTTTATTACTCTGTTATGTATTAGGGGGTAGATGGGATTACCCGGCTTAATGTTGCTTATCAATTTCTTACACGCCGCTAGTCGACGATCGGCTATAGTGGGGAAAGCCGCCTTTTCCAGTGCTTCGCCGTAAACAATACGCGGAAAAATGATGGACAATGCCCTTTTCTGGATATTTTCCAGGGCATTAGATAGGTATAATGGAAGGCTGGCATACACGACACACGCATATTCTATGACAGATCTAATTACTGTACAGTAAATAATAACGATGTCCGCAGAAGGGACACCACACTTTTTGAGTTGCCTCAGGGCATACAGACTCCGATTGGCTTTTTTGACTACATAATCGCAGTGGACAACCCACGTGAGTTCCTCGTGAGTTGTTTATGCTCACTTCTCCACACTTTGGGCAAGTACCCACTAGCTTCCAAGCCTCGTTAATGATAACCAGATCGAATTCATTACATCGTTTACATTTGCCTGCAGCTGCATCTATGGTACTACGAACCAGGTTGTCTAGCGACCCTAATAGAAATTGCATGCTATCAATGAACCGTAGGTTGTCAAGTGAGAATGAAATATATTTCTCCATATTGTTTGGAATACAGGAGATATCGCCCTTTGTCTTGGAGATGGATTGCATCAGTAGGTGAGAATCATATCCACGCAGATTGTGGAATACGACTGGAATGGTAGGTGAGATACGCAATTTGAGGTTACAGACTCTATGTGCGGCACCTCGAAACTCGCCTGTGATGTGGCAATGATCACGTACTCTATCTCTACCAACCAAAGGCTTCTGGCAGATATGACAAATCGTTGCTCTATTATAAACCCTCTGGTTTTTCGGCGACATACATAGCGGTTTGGCCTCTTGGGCTTCGATCTTTGCCTCTTCCTCTTGTATGCATCGTAGAAAGCGCTCGATAGTATCTGTACCTCGGTATAGTACAGGTGGTTCGCTATGACCATCAGAACGTACAACGATGTAGGAAAATCCACAGGGAATATGTTCTTCTGTCTTTTGTGTGTTGCTCTTTTTAGGGTCTTGGGCAGGTCCTTCGATCTTAGTGGTTAAAGCCTCAAGGTCGGCATAGATAACGTAGGAAACTTTGAGCTGTTTGTGGATATTCTGAAAGGAGACTATGTTGTTCTCATTGGTAGGCATTTCAATGCGAATGGCTCTGTCATCGACACCGTTACACTCTGGGGTGTGGTTTGCAAGAAGAGCTTCGTTGGAATATCCATGTAGACATCGCTCGCAGAAGTGCTGCCTGTGGTCATGCTTTGTTTGATCGAATAGAAGCCGATTGAAATCCTTGATCCAACAGTAGTGTTGTAAACCGCTATCTGGGTGCTCTATAAGCAAGAGGTTAACGCGCGTCGAGAAAGTCTCCTTTGAGATGTGATGTATGATCAAGCACTTTTCCTTTGGATCCCAACCATATACATTGATAGATATCTTGTTTTGCTTCTCTACGCGTTTTATTTGCGAGATTGGTGTTGGCGCATCCACCCCATCAAAGTTCAACCCATCGTCTTTTCGGTACTTGGACATTCTCTGAGGGTCTTTTGCGACTGGAAACAGCGCGGCACGTAGCGACCAACGCAAACAATGGTCGTCGTTGTTTTTCACATTGATCACGGCTTTCTTATTTGCGACTTCGGTAGGTAGTCGTATGTACGAACCTCCACGCAGTGGTTGATATCGAGCGATGTTCAACCATAGAATGTTGACTCTATCTATAACCCAGTTTGATCCCCGACTGATCCACTTCTCAATATAGTTATGGATCTGAGCATGTGCTTCTACTATTACCCCACGGATCTCAGCACTGTTGGTCAAAATGGTTTGCGAGCTCCGAAAGGTAGCTATCTCATATACTGAACCCTCAGGTTTGTCAAGCCGGAGCGTGATATTCAAAGCTAGCTGAAACTTAATACTACGGAGGTCTCGTAGCTCTTCATCGAGCTTTTCGGTAGTCTGCTTCCTCACACCGGCGAGGAAAGCAGCTGGGTCTGCTCCTAGAGGATTACCATCTGGAACATCCATCTTCCATCCGCGTAAATAGTCCCCAATGCCGGGTGCTCGAACGAATGTGAGCATAGTATAATACTTTTAACGGTCCTCCTCTAATAGGGCGTCGAAATACAATAAGTGGACAACAAATGGGGCAGAAAGGGGGAGTGGATTACTATAGTAGTATATAATATGGTGGTTATGGTGCAGTACCTTTGTTTTCTTGTTGCAAGTCCGTTTGATGGCCCCCGAACCCCAACGTATTTTTGGGACTTTGTTGACCGCAATATATACCAAATTACAACATCTATGGTACTCGAGAGATAATAAGTTGGGATTTGGTATATATTGTGGTCAACAGGGTCCAAACAATGCGTTGGGGGGAGGAGGTCATCGGGCGGGGTTGCAATGAGAAAACGGAGGTGCTGCGCCAGGACCGGCATATTATATACTACTCAATGTGATCCGGTACTTGCACTTCGTCCGAATTTTTCCTTGCATCTTAGTAGTCTAATATGTATTTACATTCATTCGATACATCAGCTATCCTCTGTTCCGTTGGGGGATCTATTGCGTAATTGTTTTAAATGTTTGTGTTAACTAGTGTACAATAGCATTGCAACTACTTTGCGTCGACTCATAAAATTCTCCCTGCAAAAAGCCAATGTTGTTTTTCACAACGGGTTACTTTTCGCCGGCGATGACTTTCTTGGCTTCTCCATCAAGTAGAGTTTCGCCCCTCCTGTTTTAGCTGAAATGCCAATAGCGTTTAAGTAGTTAAAAGCAGTAAACTGCTCGCCGTTGGGTAATGTGGAGCTGTATGGTGTTGCAGAGACGTCACACAGCAACACAGTTTTGTTTTCCACGGCCTTGGCATCAACCAATTCCAGTACTTTTACTGCCGTTTCTGTTATTTCGGCCAAGCTGTCATCTCGTCTGACTTGGACATTTAATAAACCTATACGAGAGGTGCCATATTTGGCATGCCGCTCATTATAGGTCTTCAGACCTACGGTTATCTGCATGATGAATGATAAAGCTCTTGTCATTTTAAGTATCTAGTGTTATTTAAAAAATCAAATAACCATAGATAAAAAGAAAGTCGTGCATATCTGAGAATTGACCTTTGCTAAATGATACAACGTGCCATTATTCAAAATTCCTAATTAAGCTTTGGATAGGCAGGGGCGTATCTTCCTGTACGCATATACGCACGTGCGTACCTGAGAAATCCGGTGACTATTTAAAATTTAATTCCCTTCCGTATTAATTAATCGCTATTAAGGTCGAATCGAGTTAAAAATCCCATTTTATCAAGTTTACGCGAATGGGGAAACACTTCTTTTTCGCGATCCCGTGATGTCAATTAGTCAGCGTGCTATAAAGTGCCTGGTTACACAGGCTGAAAATGGCGGACTAGCCAAATCTGTATTATATGAACTCCGTTTGATGCAGTGTTTTTGAGAACAGTTCAGTCTTATTTATTAATGCTTAGATAAGAATGTCCAGAAAATCTATCACAGACTTCTTTCGCGTTGTGGAGAATGAAAACGAACCCGAAAAAGCTGCAGATAAGGGCAAACTTCTGCAGTCACTAACTTTACTTAGTATACGAACTATGAACACTATCTCTAGTACTAGTAGTTTTAAGACGTCTTCTCTAAATAATCGTTACTTTGCTGCTATAAATAAAAGAACTCAGTATAACATATATTTATATATGGACATACTTAATTTGGAGCCTCGGTCTTTTGTTTATACCATACCACGTAGTGTCACTAAATAATGTTTGTTAATTATTTTATTTATTTGTTTATTTCCCTAGTAATGTAAAATCTAAATCGTAGTTACCCTTTGACTAATGGACGTGTTTGAGCTCAATTGGTGAAATCCAGAGTGCTAACTCAACCCTCCCCCCTCAGTTCCAGTTTGGCTAGCCCGGGTAGTTAAATACTGCTGACGTTTTAAGCCGAGGGCACAAGCAGGTAGGTTAGACTTCTCGTGTAGGGTTTCCAATGAAATGTGCTCTAATTTTGGAGCAAAATGCCACTGTGAGAGAGCTTGAGGACATCATTAAGTCTGAGGACGGCTGAAAAGTACTTGGTTTGGTTCTAGTAGGCTTTGTGAGGGGATTTCACAGGGTATTTCTGTTGTGTTTGTGCTTTCAGACACAGGAAAGGATTTTATTGAAGAAGTTCTGGTAATGCTTGGGAAGCAGAACATTGCAATTAGAGGTCATGTAGAAGAAGAAAGCAATTTTAACGCAACCTGGTAAAGCTGGTAAACACAGCTTTCAGTATCAGGGGGCCGTTCTCTGGAATAACTTACCAGCTGCAGTCAAAAACCAACCAGACCTATACACTTTTAAGAGGTGCTTAGGTCAACTGTAAATAAATTTAATGATTATATTAATTAGCGATTAGAACATTTTAATATCTTAGTTTTAGCTTTTATATTTTTACTCATTATTGTAATGTGTTACCTTTATACACGGCTCCCTGGGAGAGCATGTAACATGAAGGGACTCCGTGTTTAAGTAAAGACTATGTATGTATGTATGTAACTCTCATCCTCATGGCAAATAAAGACTATCCTACGCGATCATCTTGAAAAGGCAACTCCTGCTGCTAAATACACCAGTACTGACATCCAGAACGAGATCCTTTATCTTGCAACAAAATAGATTCTTGATAATATAATTGCTGATTGCAAGAAATCCCATTGTTACGCGTTCATCGCAGATGAGTCTACCGATATTGCATTGAAGGAGCAAATATCTGTATGCGTACGTTTCGTTGAAAGGAAATAAGATGATAACAAACACTATGTCCGCGAAGAGTTCCTTACCTTTGTACCATACAGACAAACGAACGAAGGCTGAGGAACTGACAACCAAGTTTCTTGAGACCTTACAGAGCATTGGTCTTTCTGTGAATGACACGAGAACCCAAGGATATGATGGTGCAAGTGTAATGAGTGGGCACGTCAACGACGTGCAGACCAGAATACGGCGAGTCAACCCAAAAGCTGCATACGTCCATTGTCGGGTTCATGTCCTTAACCTTTGCATTGTGCACGCATCGAAGCTACGAAACATCATAGACACGATGCAAGAAGTAACACTAGCGTTCAAATTCTCTGCGAAACGCTTGCTGGTCTTCGAAGAACAGTTAGGCAATACATACATATTCATACATACATATTTATTAATCCTTGTAGTATAACTACTGTACAGGATGCTAAAAGCTGTCAACTAAAGATACAGGCGGCGAGTACAAAAATAAAGTAAATAAATGAATAATAATAATTTATTTATTTATTTATGAAAATACTACATATAACTCGCTGCGTTTGATTGAAAAGACTGAACGGTGTCTGCAAAGACTGCAACACTAGGTAGACTGTTCCCAACGGGAAATTACCTTAGGAAAAAAATAATGCTTATAAGCATTTGAATTAGCAAATATATGCCTAAATTTATAAGGATAGTTTGCTCGAGTTATAGAATAAGAGAACTGGACTGTGCAGGGAAAGGAAGGTAAACTAGGTTATTTATAGCTTTGTACATTATGGTTACTGAATCTAAATTTCTTCGCATTTCTAAGGTATCCCAGCCCAGGGAGTGTGTCATGCTACTAACACTAGAATAGCTAGAGTAATCGGAACAAACAAACCTGGCAGTAGAACGTTGGATTGATTCTATGGAAACAATGTGCTGCCTTTCAAAGGGAGACCAACAGGGTGAAGCGTATTCAACACGTGATCTTACTAATGAATTATAGGCTTGTTCCTTAACATATTTGCTGCAGCTAGATAAATTTCTACGTAATAAACCGAGGATCTTCAAGGCTTTGGATTTAACCTCTCTAATCTGAGTATCCCATTGCAAATCATTTTGTATGAAAATACCGAAATACTTATGGCACGATATTACTCCTAGAGAATTTTCTGACATCTTATAACTTGCAATAGGTTGTGATTTGGATCTAGTTATGGACATTATATTGCATTTATCTAAGTTTAAGTCCATTTGACAGGTTTTGGCCCAGTGTGTGATAGAGTCAATGTCATTTTGAAAGATGACTTGGTCTTGAGGGTCCAGCATTTCACGGTACATTACAGCATCATCAGCGAAGAACTTAATCTTTGAGTTTAGGTTGCACACAATGTCATTTATATAAGTGATGAACAGAAGGGGGCCAAGTACAGTGCCTTGGGGGACTCCAGATGTTACGTCGAACCAGTTAGATTTTGCACCATTGACTTGGACACGCTGGGATCGGCCAATGAGGAAGGATTTAATCCATGCCAGGGTTTTATTGCGAATACCATAATAGTGTAGCTTATGAAGTAATCTGTGGTGTGGGACACTCTCAAAAGCTTTGGAGAAATCCAGTAGAAGAACATCGGTTTGTATGCGTTTATCCAGAGAGGAGAACCAGTCATCCAGAACATTTATCAGTTGAGTTAAAGTAGAAACACCCTTGCGGAAGCCATGTTGATGACGGGTAAGGATGTTATTGTTTGAGAAATAGTTTGACATAGAAGTGAAAACAAAGTGTTCCATGACTTTACATAAGATACATGTCAGAGAGATGGGTCTGTAAATTTTGGCAAGGGATTTATCACCCTTCTTGTGGATAGGAGTGACAACGGCCATCTTCCAATCTTCAGGAAGGGATGAAGAATTGTGAGATTGTTCAAAGATTTTATGTAACATAGCAGCACACTGATGAGCAAAGTTTTTGAGTATCCATGGAGAAATTTGATCTGGCCCTGAGGCTTTCATAGGTTTTAGTAGCCTGAGTTGCTTCTCGATTCCATTAACAGAGAAGGGGAGATCCTCAATGTCAGGAAAGGGACTTGCGTCTCCATGAATGGCTGACTTGTTTTCAACAGTAAACACTGACTTGAAATAGTTGTTGAGTAAGTTTGCTTTACCTCTGTTTGAATCAGTGATATGGTCCCCATCACGCAGAGGGGGAATGCCTATGGATTCAGTTTTCTTTAATCTGATGTAATTCCAAAAGGACTTTGCATTCCCTTCTTCCAGACTGCCACCAATGACCTCATTTACATAGTTGTCGTGAGACTGCTTTATGTATCTTTTAACTGAATTTCGGTAGGATTTGTAGGTCTGCCAATGAGAAGCACGTTTTGATCTTTTAGCTTTTTTAAAAAAAACTCACGCTTTCGTATCATTCTTTTAACTAGCGTTGTAATCCAAGGGAGTTTTCTGTTTGATTTAACTCGTTTCTGGGGGACATGCATGTCAATGGCTTGATGTAACTTTGATTTAAAGTGGAGCCAATTTTCATTGACTGAATGATTGAATAGGTGACGAGTCGTGCAGAATCCATGGGTGATTTTGTTAATTTCTATCTCCAGCTTTTCCATATTAGCTTTTTTGTACAGGTAGATATAGTGATCAGGTTTGATGTTTGTTTTTGGTCTGATGTCAATGTCAAAAAAGATGGCATCATGGTCATGACTAGGGCTGGATGTAGGGTGCGCTGCTTCGGAGGGCAGATATTTAAAAGTTTCCAGATAATAACAATAATAACTGTGTGCAATCCACACACGTCGAGAGAGATCCTTCAAGGTTGAGGGAAGCCTTTTCCCTCGACTCACTACACGGAATTGAAAATGTAAAGGCGCAAATTATTATACTTTCTGCCACTCGAAATAAACACTAACATCGTCATGAGAGCACAGTTACAACTATCACGGCAATGTAACTCTTGCGTAATCCCGCACGTAATATCCTATAAGTATAATTAAGAGTGGATGTCAGGAAAAATCAAACATATCGCGGCAAGGGTCGGAAATTCGGAAATTTCAAAGTCAGATAGGCTAAGGTATAACCAAAAGCACTGTACACTGTTTTAGGGAAAATATCTTTTTATTTCCAAGAAAAATGCAATTAATTAAATTTAATCGAAATGACTGTTTGAGACGCCAAATTCTGACACGAGTTTGACGGTCTCGCGTACCAAAACAAACAGTCATCTAGTCATAAAAACACTCAAATCGTATTCTACGATATCTAAATATTTAGTATTATACCTTTGAGAAATATTGTAGTATTCTTTACATGAAAAATAATTTTATTCGGAAGGCATACATTTCACGTTGATAAAAGTATGTTGCCGTAAATATAATTAATTTCACCATATGCTAAACCTTTGAATGGATCAAGCTTCAGGTTTTTTGAATTATCGAAAGATTATCTCTCGATTACTGTAAATATTTCTTTGGGCAAATAATTGTGCGTTACACTCGTTCTCAATAACACGTGCAGGTTCGAACTTCGAAGTCGTTCCTGGTGGATGTCAATCAAACGGTTTCCATGGAGTTTGAAGTGAACCGTTCGGGTAACTAACATTTTGTAAACATGGCAAAGTCTTTCCCAAAGTCGCTATCATGCTTAGAGCCAAGGGTTTGCAAAATAGGGAAATCACATAAACTTTGTGTGAGCGAGCGGTTTGTGTATAAGATCAAAATAGGGAAATCGCATAAACTTTATGTGTGAGCGAGCGGTTTGTGTATAAGATCAAAATAGGGAAATCACATAAACTTTATGTGTGAGCGAGCGGTTTGTGTATAAGATCAAAATAGGGAAATCGCATAAACTTTATGTGCGAGCGAGCGGTTTGTGTATAAGATCAAAATAGGGAAATCACATAAACTTTGTGTGAGCGAGCGGTTTGTGTAATTAAAGATCAAAATAGGGAAATCGCATAAACTTTGTGTGAGCGAGCGGTTTGTGTATAAGATCAAAATAGGGAAATCGCATAAACTTTATGTGCGAGCGAGCGGTTTGTGTATAAGATCAAAATAGGCAAATCGCATAAACTTTATGTGCGAGCGAGCGGTTTGTGTATAAGATCAAAATAGGGAAATCGCATAAACTTTGTGTGTGAGCGAGCGGTTTGTGTATAAGAAATCTGATTGTTTATATAGCTTTCAAAGGTCTTGGAAAAATAATTATAGTTATTTTTATTCATCCAGTTGCAGATATGCTCCTTATAAGAGGTTTTATCGAGCAATACCCTCGAGCTCTACCTCGACGAGCTCCGGGCATGGATACAACATTCGACAGGGCAAAAAAAAATTTTAAACTCTCAGGAGATGCTCTCCACTCTCGACTGACATTTCGGTGAGGAATTTAAGCAAAAAACAATCGTTTTTCGGCTTAGTTTCCGCCATTTCTCTACCTATGTCGTTGACCTCCTACACTATTTATGTTTCCTCCACATCTGGGAGTTGTATGGCGACGTTTTCGTAGTATTGAGATTCTGCTTCATCTCCTTCAGCAAATTTCAAACACCCTCGCGATCGTGTCCGTCTTGGAGAATTGCTGACCGAAGCATGCAGACCAGTGTTGCCATAGAAATATAGTTGAGTGACATCAACCAAATTGACGTTTTCCGTTGGAAATTCAATTTCGAACCTGCACGTGTTATTGAGAACGAGTGTAATGCTAGAGCTGTTCAAAGTCTGTTGAAAAACGTACATATTTGACCTTGTGAGGTCAGCTGTCTATCTACGGGTCCAGCGCATTTATGCCTATTTCACGCTTCTTAACAAAGTAGAGGTTCAGAAAACACGCTAAAAGGCCATTTTCAAAATTTCTAACCTTATTTGTTGTAGAAATCAGATCAGGAGACTGTTTCTGTGTGATTGTTTTGTCGTTCTCTTCAGTTGCCTATTTATACTAAAAGCTGTCAACGGTTGAATGGGAACGACAATCTTTGTCTGACTTTCGACGTATTTCAACATCACAACAACCAATTCACAGGTTGCTAAATGTTCTTCGATTTGGAGTGCACTCTCGTTATAGTTTTGAGACCTTTAAACTACCACAATACGACCAACGCGTCGGCGTTTCTTCCTGATCTCAAGTTGCACACTCTTAAAACAATAGCAATTATGCTAATTACTTAGCGTGTTCTGCTTTCGCCGAGGAGGGGCTTTACGTCAATCATCAGAAAATTCAGATATGTTCGAGTTAGGATGTTTAATAGAAAAGGAGCCTGATAATCGTTTTTAAAATATATTGTTGATAAAATTCTGGTTGCTGTGAATTCCGAGTAAATATTAATTATATCGCGAAATGCCGTAGAAACAAAGCATGCACCTGAGGGTGGGAGTTGGGTGGTCCCATACTTCTCCGGTACTATCAGACTATCGATTGATCACTCTAGGTATTCATTTAATCGTTCGTTGTTCTGAAGTGCTATAAAATGGGCACTAACAAATCAAACATCGTTTCCATTCTTTGGGCCGTTTATAAAAATTAATGTCGTAACATGCCTAACGTCATAATAATAATAATAATAATAATAATAATAATAATAATAATAATAATAATGGCATTAATCAGTGGCATATCCACGAGGTGGCTCTTCATCCACTGATGGGCCTACGATTTAACGTCCTTATCTGAGAAGACGTGAAGGTCTAACCATTTGCAGCTCGTGAACGAAATTGTTTCTCAAAGGCAGCACCTTCTACTCAGTTATTTTAAGACCCTGAGTGTTGGTCCGGCCAGGGTTTGAACCGGCCGCGACCTCCCGCACAACAGACCGGCGCTTAATAACTGAGCTAACCAGGAGGCGTCATTACAAGGTAGCAAGCTGATCTACATGTTTGTTGTTATATGATAGAAGCGAGCAAACGAGGGACATATTTTACTGATAAAATCCTAATAAGTGACAAGTACGGTGCGTATAACGTGAGTTATCCACTTTCAGGAGTGAACCTCGAACCCGAATCACGAGTTAGTCTCCCAATAATTGTCCCTAATTTGGTTTTCGTTTATTCTTTTAAACAGACAAACCCACATAAGAGGGTCTGGATTGGGGGGGGGGGGGTACAAATGTCAGTTAACATTTAGGCCAATACGCCCTTTGCAGGACCTGGTCACGTGACCTTTTTAGCCTGTCAATCAAAGGAAAATTGGCGCTAGAACAACATGAATCCCAGAAAGCAAGCCAACATTTATAAAAAGCCCAAGTTTTAGGTTCTATAATTTAGCTTAATTTAACAGAGTTTGTGAGGCTATTTTTTGCTAACTGGCACGGCGCCACCACAGCTCCCCTGATTGTTGTGAATCCACAACAATTTTGACCACGAGATGACGAAAAATATGGTCAATAAGAAGTCATACCACCGTAAACTATCGTAATCTTTTTGCAACAACAAACGAGAAAGAATCAAGCGGCAGAGCCTTGAAAATGTGGGAAATTTTGGGTGGAAATTGTTCTTGCGCGAGCGATTACGCAATCCGTTGTATGTCCTCTTATTAGCAATGGTAATAAGCCAATCAGAAAGCGAGAAACTGGCAGTTGTAAAATTAACAAATTTACGATAGTTTATCGTGGTATGTCCTCTTATTTACCACGTTCTGCGTCATCGCATGCTCAATATTGTTGAAGATTTCACGAATGAGACAAGGAGACTTGCGGGAGAAAAGTGATCGCGGGAGCAGTCAGGTAATCTACCCTCTTATTTCCAATGGCAATCAGCCAATCAGAAAATTAAACGAGAAACTGCGCAGTTATTGTGAAATATCTGTTCCCCAAAATTTATGTTACATTTTCATTCTCCCCTTCCCCGCCCTCCTCAATATCCCAACTAAACATCTCCCTCCATTCTCAATACACAAATACGTATCTCTGCTCATTCATGGCGGTATATTATTGAACTATAAAACATCACCAAAAGAAGACTTACATGTTCAGTTAGGTTAAATTATATAAATCTTAAACAATGAGAAACCAAACAGAGCTTACCAGCGTTACCCTAACCGAAAAATATTGTGTTAGCAGCGTCAGAAAGATTGGGATATCTACAATTCATCCAGAATCAAACAAGTCTTCGATCGATATATTACCTGCTTCATAAATTGTGCACCCTCCCTAACGTATACTGCTTTGAATGATCCGGCCCCCTTTCGCATGGTTGAAATAAATAATGACCTGTCTTTTAATGGCAAAAAAAAAAAAAACATGTACGACACATTAAAGCAATCATAAAAGTTGCTACCTAGCCCAGCAAATATGATGTTAAGCACCGTCTTTATAAACGGCCCAAGAAATTTGAAAACCATGTTTGATTTGTTAATGCCTATTTTTTTAGCACCACAGATTAAAATAAATACCTAAAGTGCTCAATTGATAGTCTGACCAAAATAACCGAGGAACCACCCCCACACTCGGGTGAATGCTTTGACTAAGTCCATCCCAATAAAATGTTTCGTTTACCAACGCCCACCGACCCATTTATACATATGTATACCCTTTTTGTTGGAGGGGGGGGGGGGGGGGGTGGGGGAAGGAAAAAAATACAGGTTTAAAACCGACCCAATGTTTTAGAAAAGGTAAATTTAAAAATAAGATTGAATAACATTTTTTAACTACACTTTTCTTGCCTTTCTCATGAAAATTGTCAATCGAGAACTAGTAGAGGAAAAAGTAGTCGATGAATACATGAACATTTTTACGCGAGTCTTCAAGCCGACCTGGGTCCAGATCTCCCTAATTTAAAAAAAATTGAATTAATTTGTTTTAGCGACAGACCCACCATCACGGGCCAGAGGGCGATGGTAAACGAAACATTTTATTGAGATGGCCTAACAGGCTTCTATTTCTGTGTAACATCCTAACTGGAACTGATATATTGATTCAAATATTGTTTAAATAAAAAAAAGATATATCTGAATGTTCTGATTGTTTTTTTTTTAACTTGAGTTAAGCGTAGTCCACACGAGTAAGTTTTCCTTGACAAGTTTTCCCTTGACAAGTTTTATTTGCTCGTGTAGACGACGAAAAATGACAAGTTTTGCCTTGACAAGTCTCCTTGTTGAAAAACGTGTTAGGGTTAGGTTAGGGTTTAGGTAAACTTGTCAAGGAAAACTTGCTCGTGTGGACTACGCATTAGCCCTGCGCAAGCAAAACACACTAAGTAATTAGCATAATTGTCATTGTTTCAATATTGTGCAACTTGGAAGAACCACCGGCACGTTGATCGTATTGTAGAAATTTAAACGTCTCAAAACTTTAACGAGAGTGCAATCCAAATCGAAGAACATTTAACACATGACTTAACCTGTGAATTGTGATGTTGAAATACGTCGTCGCGTCGAAAGTCAGACAAAGATTGTCGTTCCAATTCAATCGTTGACAGCTTTTAGTATAAATAGGCAACTGAAGAGAACGACAAAACAATCACACATAAACAGTCTCCGGATCTGATTTCTAGAACAAATAAGGTTAGCACTTTTGAAAATGGCCTTTCTAGTGTATTTTCTGAACCTCTGATTTGTTTAGATGCGTGAAATAGGCATAAATGCGCTGGACCCGTAGATAGACAGTTGACCTCTCAAGGTCAAATATGTACGTTTTTCAACAGATTTTGAACAGCTCTAGCGTTACGCACAATTATTTGCCCAAAGAAATATTTACAGTAATCGAGAGATAATCTTTCGATAATTCAAAAAACCTGAAGCTTGATCCATTCAAAGGTTTATCACATGGTGTGTTGTGTGATCAGAGTCCCCGCGCGTCACGAAAAATTTTAGTCTCGAAAATGTTAGCTTTTTGGACTCCTAGTCACTTGTATGCGCCTGAAATGGCAGCCAACTTTTAACTTAGATGTTTATCTTTTATATTTCAAGATTTTGGAAGACCTAGATAACGTCCAAACGCAAAAATGCTCTCAAGTTTAAGGCACCTGTATACATTTCGCAATTTCGCCATCCCTGTCACGTCGACTTCATGGCTCCAGAATACCTCGTGTGTTGGAACTTAAATCAACAAGATCAAGGTCGCTCATTCCGGTGAAGTGGTATGAAAACAATTTACGGGAAAGTAGAACAGGACCTTTATCGAATACTCCAAGTGCAGAACTAACGTACTTTCAAACGCCAAGTAATGACCAAGAAAACTTCAATAATTCTAATATTTCTATCACGGATTCAACCGATAGCAATTTACATATTACTACTCGCCTAACCCCTGGGATTCCAGCTGAAAGTAACGCAATCGTACCTGGACTTAAAATTGCTCATTTGAACATACGTTCTTTGCGAAATGCAACCCATCTTATCCAGCTTAGGGAACTTGCCGCTTCCAGTCAAATAGATGTACTCACAATTTCGGAGACGTGGCTAAATTCTACAGTTACTAACGGTGAGATAAGTATTGATGGTTACAAATTATATAGACTCGATCGCCTAAACAAGAAAGGTGGAGGTGTTTGTGCGTACATCCGGAAAGATATCAAAGTGCGTACTTTGAATGACATATCACAAATATCGGATAATAATTTTCACCAGCTATGGCTGAAACTTCAATACAAGAAATCCAAGTCCATCATAATATGCGTGTCATATCGCCCACCAGACTGCCCTTTGAAGTGTTTTGAGGAGCTGTTGAAACCCAACTATATCCAAGCTCTCATATTGGACAAACCTATTGTTGTTCTGGGAGATTTGAACTGTAACACTTTGAAGGACTGCCCAGAGCACCGGGCGCTCTCTGATGTTTCCACCGAGTTAAACCTCACACAAGTGATTAATTCGCCAACCAGGATTACAGACACCTGTCAGACACTCATTGACGTCATTCTTGCTTCCTCCCCTGATATTGTGCGTGACAGCGGTGTTATCCACACCTCTATTAGTGACCATCTTCCTGTCTATGCCGTGCTGAAGTTGAAGCTGCCCAAGCCTCCACCGTGTTACATCACTGTTCGAAGCTATAGGAACTATGAACCTTCACTGTTCACTGCTGACCTAGCTACCAATTCGGGCCGTCTCCTTTCTATCTTTGTAGAAGACGACGTAAACGCTAAACTGAAAACATTTAATGATGTGCTATATAATACGCTTAAAGTTCATGCTCCGATCAGGACCCTAAAGATCCGAAGCCGCCCCTGTCCCTACGTAACAGCAGAAATAAGGGAACTCGTGAAAGCTAGGGATCAACTCCACCATCGTTTTCGACAGACAGGTGACAACAATGACTGGGATAGTTACAAAGAACTACGCAACACCGTCAAAGTCACACTTAGAAATGCTGAAAGAGATTATATCTACAGTGAGGTCCTGAAACATAAGGACAATTCAGGATCCCTGTGGAAAATAATTTATAACAGCATCCCTTCCAAAGAAAAGGAAACTAACGTCTATAGTAAGGATCCCAAGATAGTTGCCGAATATTTCAACCAGTTCTTTTCAACTGTAGGCAAGAATGCAGCTGAGGTGGCCACGCAGTTAGCGAGGGATAATAACATCAGCAAGACTATAGAAAGCCCATCTTCCCCATCTACTTACAGTTCTTCTAGCGAGGTGTTCAATTTCAGACCAGTCTCCTGTACGGAAGTGCAGCATATTATTTCAGCAATGCCGTCGAACAAGTCCCCGGGTCCTGTCAAGATTAGTATGCGAGTGATGAAGGACTGCCTTCCAGTTATCCTGGGACCATTAACAGATATTATTAATCACTCTTTCTCGACTTCAATATTCCCGGATGCATGGAAGGAGGCTGAATTAATACCACTGTTGAAAGAAGGGGATCACGAGGTAGCATCCAATAATAGACCACTCTCGCTGCTCGGTGTCGCCTCAAAAATCTGTGAAAGAGTTGCGCTCAATCAGTTCAACTCTTTTCTCCTGAGGAACGGTCGTTTGTCTTCACATCAAAGTGGAAATAGAAAGAACCATTCTACTGAAACAGTGAACATTTTAACGAGCGACGCCATGTTGGAGGCAATGGACGGAAAGATGCTGACTGCCTTAGTCCTGTTGGACTTGTCTAAGACATTCGATAGCATCAGTCACCCAATCTTACTCCACAAATTGAGGTCCATTGGTGCTTCACCCGAAACAGTGAAATGGTTTTGCAGTTATTTGACTGGACGAACACAGTATGTTCGCATTGGAACAACACTATCTTCACCTCTTACGATCACCCATGGCGTACCACAGGGAGCAATATTGTCGCCCCTGCTGTTCTGTATTTATATGAACGATCTACCAACAGTGCCCCTAGAATGTCGTTTAGAGTCCTACGTGGATGACTCTAAAGTCTTCATGACGTTTCCAACAAAAGATGTGCATACAGCCCAGAAACATCTGGAAGAAGATCTTCGCCGCGTAGCAGAATGGTGCTGTGACAACCAACTCTTAATAAATCCCAATAAAACGAAGTTCCTCCTCGTAGGCACTCGACAAATGCTTCAAAGACTCCCCATAAATTTGGAATTGTCCTTCCTGGGCAAAACAATTACACCTGTTCCATCAGCTAAGGACTTGGGAGTTATTGTTGACTCCCATTTGACATATAACTGCCATATCAGTAAATTAGTTCTTCGTGTATGGCTAAACTTTCCCAAATAAATCGTGTCAAGCACAGTTTCGATAATATAACATTAACATTAATTATTTCAGGCCTCGTAATCAGCAAACTTATGTATTGTTCGACAGTGTGGTCAAACACATCTGCAACAAACGTAAAGAAACTCCAAGCCGTTCAGAACTTTGCCTGTAAGATAATAACGAATACTAGGAAATACGATCATGTCACTCCAGCCCTGCGCCAGCTTAACTGGCTACCGGTTAGAGACTTGTTAGTATATAGAGATACAGTCATGTCATATAAGTGCATGAACGATCTAGCGCCATCTTATCTATGTGATAAGTTCGTAAAACGCACGAAGGTGCATAATCGCTCCACACGCAACTGTGGGATATTGCAATTCCCCCTTTTCAGAACTGCTACAGGACAACGGTCGTTCCATTACAGAGCTGTAAAGATCTGGAATAATTTACACACAGATTTACAACAGGTACCGTCACTTCGTGCCTTCAAGAACAAATTAAAAGATCAGATGATCAAGGCCTTTTTATACAGTACGTCTTAGACCATTGTCTATTTAGTAATTACAGTTTTTAGGTCTTAATAGTAAGTAAGTAGACTAACATTTATATTTATCATTTACATAAGTTATATATTGTTTACTACTTTTTAAATAACATTTTAAATATATTCTTAATCAAACCATGTTATTATATGTTGAAAAGCCCTTTTGGGAGCATATAATAAAGTATGTATGTATGGTTAAAATTAATTATATTTACTTTTATCAACGTGAAATGTATGCCTTCTGAATAAAATTATTTTGCATGTAAAGAATAATACAATATTTCTCAAAGGTATAATACTAAATATTTAGATATCGTAGAACACGATTTGAGCGTTTTTAAGACTAGATGACTGTTTGTTTTGGTACGCGAGACCGTCAAACTCGTGTCAGAATTTGGCGTCTCAAACAGTCACTTCGATTGAATTTAGTTAATTGCATTTTTCTTGGAAATATAAAGATATTTTCCCTAAAACAGTGCACAGTGCTTTTGATTATACCTTAGCCTATTTGACTTTGAAATATGAAAGAAATCGAATTTCCGAACCTTGCCGCGAAATTGTAAATTGGTCTGGTTTTTCCTAACATCCGCTCTTAAACGTTTTTGTTCCAAACAGTCCTATTGTTTTTTCGGGGTCCGCACATGTGCGTAGTTGGCAAAAACTCCTAGCTACGCCCCTGATAGGGCCCAATGAAATGATCCTACATGTACCATAGCTTTTTTATTTTTCAACAGCATCCAACATTTTCCCAATTTTCAAAGGTTAATTTATGAAATTGAACAATATCAACTGAACCATCACCGAAATACTGGCCTTTTTCGAAGCTGGGAACATTTTCCTTGCGACTTTGTGCTGCCGAGAAGGTGACTGTGTATAATAATCATGTACAATAACATTATATTACTGTTATCAACAGAATGATAGAACATTATTACGTAACATAATCTTGAGGAGTTACGATGAATTACAGTGACAGGTTAACAATGTTAATAATCCACTGTAAGTATTTTTAAAGTTGTACTTACCACCCCTTGGCTAATGGAAACGCCTTCTGCGGACGCGCTTCTTTTTTTTCCACCTTTAAAATAGGTCTTCCTCTCCCGCTCCATTTTTTCCCTTGCACTCATTAATGTCTCTTTCTTGCTTTTCCAAGCACTAGGTCTTTCGATTGCCACTAAAGCTGTTAAAATGCGGGATAATTTAGTTCTGAGAAATGCGAATGCCATCTATGCCTATTAGGGATATCAACAACTCTTCAGTTTATGGGACTTTTCAAGTTACATCTCGAATATTCCTTTTCTCCGGTCGGAATCGCGGAATCTCCTTTGGAATCGCGCGCTCTGTTTGGCTTGTGACCCGCGGTCGTGTAGTTTTATTTTCTCATCTGGACCGGCTAATCTTAAAGTTAAAAAAAGTCAAAGGCTTACGGAAACGAACCCTGGAATTGAAAGCAATTGAAGAAAGGAGAGAACTGCAGAAAATTGTCAGTGATTTGAGTGAAACAACAAGCGAACGCTTAAAGTGCACCTAACCCCTTTTGCGATTAGTAGTATATAATATGCCGGTTCTGGCGCAGCACCTCCGTTTCCTCATTGCAACCCCATCCGATGACCCCTTCCCCAAAAACGTATTCGTTGGACCTTGTCGACCGTCTGTTATACCCAATCCCATCTCGAGTACCATAGATGTTGTACCCAGCCGATCCTGGCGCAGCACCTCCGTTTTCTGTTGTATGTCACATTCGATGACCCCCTCCCCCAACGCATTGTTTGGCCCCTGTTGTCCGAAATCCCAACTTATTATCTCCGGGGTACCATTGATGTTGTACCCATTTGTCGTATCGTTTAAACAGCAATTAGAGAAAGGCTATCATAAGGTATATATCGCACTATGGCGGATGAGATAATAACTTGTAGTTGGCTGATGCGAGGGAAGGACACGAAATGCGTAAGGAAGTGTTCTAAGACGACAGAGTACTGTGCTCAGCACAACTTCCAGATACAAAGAGGGAGCGCCTTATTCATCCCATGTTCGAAGTGTAGTCGTGGTTGTCGTACGAGTTACGGACTTTGTACGAAGTGTGGTGCATCACAGCGCCGTATCATTCGCGAGACGAAATACCGCGAGACGAAATGCCGCACTAAGGATTGCTTTTCAAAGGTGTTGGCGGAATTGAAGAACCACAAGGTATTCCTAGATGATTAGAAATCGCGATTTGAAAGAAAGAAAAAAAGAAGGAAGATAAATTGGTACACCACTACTACCAGTCTATCTTCTTTCTTTTTCCATATATCGACGAGCAATTAGATAATAGATAGACCTATAGCATACGCCACTAGTATGGATGATCCTCTTGGCTTGCTTGGTGCCAGCCCATATATGTCCGATATTAATCCTATCACCCCACGACTACATATCAATCCCCCGGAAACGTGCTCCGAATGTCTATGTCCAATGAAAGTGCTAGGAACTGAATTCATATGTCCCACCTGTGGTCTAGTTTCCGAGGCCGAATTAAGCGAAGAAACGATCAACGTTGTTACACGGTTGCGTATAGTAGGTCCGGATAGCTCTCAGTATCAACGCGATCTCGATCGTATGAGCCCAACGGATAACCTTGAATTTCAACGACGCACGGTTATGAGAGAACTACAGGCATATAATACTGCTTATAAACAAGACCACAACCTCTCATTTCCCACAAATGTATTAGTAATCGTAGCCGACGCATTCATCCAAACGAAGAAAGTTTATGTCAAGCGTAGTCATGCTAAGAGAACTATTTTGGCTGCTCTACTTTACCATGCATGTATACAATGTGGGTTCGTTCGCTCTAAAATCGAAGTTGCTCATTTCATGCAACTCAACAACAAGTGTATCTATCGAGGCAACGTCTTTATACACTCGCTACATGCCGACGGCAAAATCGATACTGACTTAAATGCTGATCGCATAGCTCCTCATATTGCAACTATTTTTACCAAACTCGACCTATCTGAAGTACGTCTTCAACAAATAGTCCATAAGATCGTTCATACGGCAATCGAAGACAATATAGGTATCAACTCCCGACTTAACACCAAAGTTGTTGTAGCAAGTTACGAGGTGCTACGTCGTGCAGGAGAATGTATAGCTCTTAAGTTGTTAAACGGTGTGGTACGCATAAGAGTTCGATCATACGTTTGATCAACGAGTTGCTTGCTTACCATTCACACTTCGAACCTAACTATGATAAACACGAACTAAATAGTAGTCGAACGAAAATTTTTGAGAAAAGACGAAAAGCAAAACTGGTGTCACCAGAACCTCTCTAGGAACCACTTTCACTTTTTTCCTTCCTTCGCCATTTTTCGTTCCCAGAGAGGTTTTTGCTTTTTGTTTGCCGGGCCCGGCTTTCACTGTATTTGTTCTACTGTATTTGTTCTACTGTTATTTGGATCCTGTCCTAACTGGTTGAGGCACAACCGGCACTCCTTGGAACTCTATTCAAGTATCCGTAAGCTCTACCCAAGCACCCGACCCAGGATTGACATTATTTCTACTGTAATTATTCAACTTCTACCACTACGATTTGTGTGGGGCTGGAGGCTTTTTACCCCCACACAAACCGGCCTACCACATGTGGCCCCCGCAGGATTCGAACTCTGGACTCAAGGGACCTCCATTTTCCCTCAAGCCCAGTGCAGAACCGTGAGGCCACATGTGCTAGACGAAAGATTTGGTAGCAAAAATTGTATTTATGTTTGGCAGCTGCTCCCGTATGTTAATTAGCAGCCCGTGACGCGACTAGACAGAAATTTACATACGAACCCGACATACGAATTCCCCTTTCCGAAGTTCAAAGGGAGACTGGTGCCGAGCTCGCGCCGCAAGGAGTTTTGGGGCTGATTTTAGGGACGCGGCAAATTCATTTCAATCATATGTGAAAACACCCGGACTAAATTAAAAGCCATTCTTGTTTATAGGTTAAAAGTTTTTTTTCAAATCTAAGTCACCCTGTTGGATAGAGATTACGTAGAAGAAACTTCAAGTATCTAAATTAATTCCGAGAGCTAGTGCAAATCATTTTGTAAAGAACTATCCTGTCGGAGGGGAAGAGGTACGATGTCTACGGTGGAGGAGTACAGAGACGACAAAGAGTTTTCTTCTGCAAACCCAGAGGTTTTAAAACTTGAAGAAAAGGATGTACCTGGTGCAACACTTCCAAAACCTGCCGAACAGTGCACAATGGCTGTTTTAAAGCGCTGGTTGTCATGTCGTGGTGCCAAAGTTACCGGAAAACGAGAGGTTCTCGTGACAAGGTTTGTTCAAGTGGGATTTTTTTTAAACATCAGTATTGTCATCAGCAAGTGTGCTTATTATCCCTTCAACGAACTTAAAATGAATGTCCCGAGCAAAGAACTATTGGTGTTTAAACCAAATAAGATAACAGAGAAAACGTAATATCTAAAATAGCGAATGACAATCGCTAACTTTTTTCATTGCAAACACCGTAAATGTATGTAAATTATGACTGTATGATGGTCAGAAATATTCTAAAATAAGGTCTAAAATAGCGTGGTCCTCCATAGAAAGAATAATTTTATCCCTCATCCTTTAAGGTGTTTCAGCTTAATTTGATTATGACCTCTTTTTGGAGGCAAAAATATACCCCAATAGGACCCTACCCTTTCTCCACCCCTCTGCTAATTTTTGAACAGTGTCTTATATAAAAATTCTGAAAACATTTCCAAACAGAAGTCCATCATTATTCAATCTTTTTTTTATACAATGCCGGTAATTATAATAAAAGATAAAAACATGACAAAAATAAAAATAATTAGCTTTAATGGCTTTAAATCGTTAGCCTCATGGAAACATTGAATTTGTTTCCCTCTATATAGGGTCAATAACTATGTTGAAAATGGACTGGGAAATGACATTGTGGACCCAGATAGTGGTGCAAATATAGCTCAGGAAGTGAACCCTGAGATGGATGAAAACTTTCCTTCAACTGGGTTTAAATGTGGAACATCTGAACTTCCAAGACTATCTTACAGTAACATTTGGAAGTACTTGATAGATGATGTAGAACTCCAAAAGCAGCTATCAACTGAAAAACCAATTGTTAAGGGCTATAATTTTTATAAATCTGGACATGTACTTCAGATATTTTCAAAAAAGGATGATAATAGACATTATGCTAAAAGTAAGGTAATCCCCTCAATGAAAAAGGGTAAAGTATACACAGTGAAGATTATCATGGAATCAGGTGGTGATATAACTAAGGCTGTGCGTGGCTGCCCAGCAGGTGTGGATGGCCGCTGCAACCATCTTGCAGCAACTTTGTTTGCAATAGAAGGGACTTTCAGGAAGGGGGATGACATGGCAGTTGAAAACGAAAATAATGAATGTGCCTAGCAAGAAACGTAAATTAGAACCTCAGCCAGTTCAGTCTGTTAAATTCCAAAAAACATGAGTATGGTAGAACAGTCAAACATGTATCGAGGGAGTGCAATGATGTCCGAGCTCCCCATCAGAGAGCCACACCTACCAGTAAAGACCTTAAACATTTTTATGATAAGGTAAAAGAACTTGAAAAACAGACTGGTAAAATCATGGCAGTAAGTACAATATTGCCTCACAATCTCCCAGAGGACACTAGCTCATCTAATGATGGTACATGTACTGACCCAGGAGGTGAATCAGAAAACCCTGACCCTGATGAATCTAAGTGGAAACTAACTTCACCTGACAAGTTGTACCACCCAATGTCATTGATGGAAATTGCAAGCAAGGCTGATAGAGTCAAGAAACGATTGTTTGATTCCACAAAATATTGTGTTGACATTGAAAAGAAAACCAGAGACCAGCATAATTCTATGTTATGGTACAATGTCCGTCAGCCTATAATAACAGCCTCAAAGACAAAAAGATGTCTTATGAAGGACACAACAAGTCCAACAAAGGCAATTTCTGAATTACTTATGTATAAGCCAATTGTACAAACGAGTTATATGAAGGAAGGGATTCAAATGGAACCCAAGATCATCGAGAAGTTCAGTGAGGAAACTGGGAATATTGTCAAGAAGTGTGGATTTTTCATATCAGAGAGTCACCCTTTCTTGGGAGCCAGTCCTGATGGTATCACCAGTCCTGGTGGTAATTTGGTCGAAGTGAAAAAAGTAACTTCTAAAGAAGATGAATCAATGGAAGTTACTCTTTGCAGAACAGGGATTTACAAAAGGAATGAAGCTAACATTTACCTAAATACTAAGCACAAATACTACAGCTAAATTCAGCAGCAACTTTTTTGTAGTAATTACAGTAAGTGTCACTTCATCGTATCAAATGGTATATGGCTTCACACAGAATGAGTGGCCTTTGATAAATCTTTCTGGGACAGTGTGTTAGAACAACTGCAGAAGTTCTACTTTGCAAACATCTTTCCAGAATTGGTGTACCCCAGAGTACTCTACAATGAACAACGATGGAACAAGCTCACACCTTTCCCAAGATTAAGTGAATGAGTAACTTTAACAATAAGTTCAAATTTGAGTGATTTGATTTCACCTGCGAAATAAAACAAAAATATACTTTTTAAGCCATTACAATGACTTTATTTTACTTACTATGTCTGACTAATAGTGTTAAATAGCCTAAAACTATTTCCCAGGTTAACTCAAACCACTCAAATGATTGTGTTGTTTAAGCTGCTAATTATGGCAATAAATTGTGACAAATTGATGCAATTATTTAGTCATACATGTATGACTGTCAGCGTAAATTTGCATAAATTTTGCAACTGGTGATCAAACTTTCTAAAGACAAAATATATAGCACAGGGGCAGATCAAGGATTTTTGAACATTAAGAAATACAGAAACAAGAACAAATAGCCAGTTGGGAGTTAATAATTTCAACCCCCCTGCATGAAACCTCCACCTGGAACTGCCACTGTGGTGCTACCAGATCTGTGTCAGTGATAACTTATTTCTAACCCTTATGATGACTAGCATTCATGAAGTATTAGTATAAACAAGTCATTTGACAATATTATGATGAAGAGACATATCATCTATATGATATAAATTAAAAATTAAAGGACCGTTATGAATTCCTTAAATATAATTATTTGTGCTCTTTAACAAACTTGGTAATATACACAATGTACCAGTATCTGTTGTCAAAATTATACATGTATATAGAATGTGTATATTCAAGGGAATAACTGCTACTATTAAAACGTTCAATATTGTCATGAGGTGTTTACCTTTAAGTGATCATTGGTGGCCACAAATTTGACAAGCAAGCTATAACAATCCATGCATCAGATGCAATACTTGCAGTTGTAATTGGTATAATTCGATCGAACAAGTGCCAATTTTTCAAACGTTCCATGTAACGCTCAACATGTATTCTTAAACTTGCAATTTTCTTGTTATGCTGAGTTTCCGTTTGTGTGAACTGACCCTTATCACTCAAGAAATTGGGCATGACCAGACGAGCACTAACAGCAGCCAGTTGGTCCCGGATTATGAACCCCTTGTCTGCCATAACTAGATCCCCTTTGTGTAGATAGCTTATGAATCCTGACTTCTCCACAATATCTGGGTCACTTATGGAACCACAATATAACTCACTCGCAAAGGAAACAGCACCATTTGGAGTTATTCCAAGAAGTGCCTTCATTGTGGTGTGTGACTTATAACTTGAATAACAGACAGACTGTTTGTCAAGACTTGAAGGGGATTCCATTCTGATTTCTGTACAATCAATTATTGAAATTAACTCAGGATACAGTTCTCTAAAGACAGGGGGCATATAGAACTTAAGTTGCTCTTTGCTTGGCCATACAATACACAGGGGCTGTAATTCACACTTCATGAACTTTATCCAGGTTCTAAAAATATCTGAAATAGTTGACACAGAAACTCGATAACGTTCTGCCAGGTCCCTCTCTAGGAGGCCAAGTCTTAGTCTTAGCAGAACAAGTGTAAATTCTTGCCAAAGTGATAATTTCCTTTTGGTAGCTGATTTTCTAACATCAAAGTTAAGCCGTTGGTGACCTCCATAGCTGAGGTTAGCCGCCTTCACCTTCAGTATATCGTAGCACAGGACCATTGAACCATAATTTGTAAAACCAGTAAAAAACGATATATCCTCATCGCAATTTTTGTACACATCAATGTCAAACTTAGGTTCGTGTTCGTGTTTGTACTTGAGTTTATCAAAATCCTTTTCCAAGGAGTTTAGCCTTTCTTTCAGAGAGACTATTTCGGCTTCTTGTTCATTATAAAGACTTGACTTATCATTGCCATCTGTGGTCATAATGCGGGGTTCCACAACATCACTATCAAGGGCAGGATTCTCTGAACATGCTGAAAGTGAACTGGAGTTTGTTTTGGCTAGTTGGCTTTCAGTTTCAGACACACAGCCAAGTTCACTAACAGTAGCTTCTGGCACATTATCTGCACAGCAAACTGTAGAAGAGGGAGAGGACCTCTGCTCTGACGTTTTTGCTCTCTTCGGTAGATCGTATTTCATGATTTCACGGCGGGTTTTTTCGGGCTTAGTCCAAGGAAACAAAGTCGGAAGCTGCGCTTGAGACATCCTCTCTCCTCCATGGAAGTGTGCACCACATATTTTCGTACTAGTGCTGAATTCCTTTAGATTGTCATTTCTGATCAGCCTTTTATACTCTACACGTACTTTATGGTCTGCTGGCAGAGAGTGGAACTTCAGACCAGGTGAATTTCTCCAGTTGTTTGAACATTTTGGCACACAACAATTATACTTCCCCATCGCATCACTTTATATCTACATCCGCCATCTTGCGAACGCGTCCCTAAAATCAGCCCCATAACTCCTTGCGGCACGAACTCGGCACCAGTCTCCCTTTGAACTTCGGAAAGGGGAATTAAGCGCAGCGTTCTTAGCAAAGTGAAAATAAAACCCCTGTTTATTTCTCTCATAGGACATTTCGATTTTTATCCCACTAGACTGCCAAGTTGTGCTCGCAGTTCTTGCTTGAGTTCGGCTCGAATTTGTTCCAGGCTTTTTTCACCTGTGGCCGAACCTGAACTAGCCTAAGTTTTATGGCGAATTTCGGCCCTCATAGCCTCATATTGTTCTGCTTCAGCGAGGATGAGATTATATTCAGAATCAGACACATTTTCGTCGCGTAGGGCCTTTGACACAAGATCACGAATCGTATTAATTTTCGATCTAGCCAACATGATGGTTTTCTCATGTTTAGAAACTTTTATTCCAAGCTCTTTAGCCTCAATAGTCGTAGCGGCCGAAATTACCCCACAGAGTCCGCCGATAACGCCAAGTGGCAGGCCAATCACGACACCAACCCCGACACCAACCGCGATTTTAACTTCCATCTAGATAAACAGGACGATCGTCCTGCTGCCCGTTTTCAAGATCTACTGGAGGCCTTTAGTTTAGTCCAGCATGTTCGTGAATCCACCCATAAAAATGGCCACACTTTAGATCTGGTGATTACCAGAGCGGGTGAGGAGTTTGTGAAACACGTGAGAATATCAGATCCTGTGATATCAGATCATTGTGCTGTACATTGTGAAATATCGTGTCTGATGAAGCCGACTTTAGAGAGGAAAGAAATTATATATCGTAAACTACGGTCATTAGATAGGAACGCCTTCATCCAAGATATTGGGAATTCAATTCTGTTGAATCAGAAGTATACTGATGTTTCTGAGCTTGCAGACTGTTATGACAATACCCTGAGGTCATTATTCGAACAGCATGCACCCTTACAGTCACGTACCGTAACAGTGAGACCTGCTGCTCCTTGGTATTCTGATGAAATTAGAATTGAAAAGGCCAAAAGAAGAAAACTGGAACGTCAATGGCGTAGGGACAGACTCACGATCCATCGGGAAATGTATGCTGACCAGTGTACTCGAGTGAATGTGCTGATTTATGATTCTAGAATGCAGTTTTACGCAAATGTACTAGAGAAGAATAATAACAATCAACGTGTGCTGTTTTCAACGATTGGGAAAATGCTCAGTCTGAAGGCGGTTAAGAAGTTACCCTCTCATAACAATGATCGTGAACTAGCAGATAAGTTTATTGATTTTTTCAGTGAAAAAGTACAGTTCATACGGGACAGTTTTCAAACTATAACTGGACTAGTCTGTTCAGACGCCCGGGATTTGCATGATGGTACAGGTCTTTGTGAACTTTCAGAGTTTTCCCCAACATCAGTGAATGAACTTTCCCCTTTGGTGAAATCCATGGCCTTGAAGTCATGCATTTTAGACCCAATTCCTGGATCCCTTATGAAGGACTGCTATGAAGTATTAATGCCTGTTATTGCTGACATCATCAACATGTCCTTTGTGAGTGCCACTGTACCCTCATCCTTCAAAGAAGCTGTGCTGGATCCTATTATTAAGAAGGATAGTTTGGACCATGAGGTCTACAAGAACTTTAGACCAATTTCCAACTTGAAGTTTGTTTCCAAGGCAACAGAAAAAGTGGTTGCTGTAAGACTAAATCACCATCTTGAAAACGAGGACATGCAGGAGACCTTTCAATCTGCTTATAAGACAGGCCACAGTACTGAAACGGCTCTAACTCGCATTCATAATGATATCCTCCGAGCTATTGACAGTGGTGGGTGTGTCATTCTTGTGTTACTCGACCTCTCTGCGGCCTTCGACACGGTGGACCATCAACTATTACTTACTAGACTTGAACACCGCTTCAGGATAAATGGTAAGGCTCTATCATGGCTGAGATCGTATCTATCGAACAGATCTCAGTTCGTCAAGATTGCAAATGAGCACTCAATGAGCCGGAATCTTCCATGTGGTGTACCTCAAGGGTCAGTGCTTGGACCTATTTTATATTCCATGTACACTGCACCGCTTGCAGATGTTATCAGAAAGCATGGCATGAATTTTCATTTTTACGCTGATGATAGTCAGATCTACATGACATTCAACCCATTGAAAAGTGAGGAGCTGGTCTCTTCCAAGTCCGCTGTTGAGTCATGTATCCACGACATCAACAAATGGATGACTACTAATAGGTTATTGCTAAATGGAGATAAGACTGAATTTCTTGTATTAAATGCTCGCCATCGATCACCACCTCCTGATCTTGATTCTATCATTGTTGGATCTGACGTTGTATCTGTGTCCAAATCAGCGAGGAATATTGGCGTGTGGATTGACGATGTTATGTCTATGAACAAGTAAGTAAATAGTGTATGTAAATCGGCCTTTTACCATCTACATAATATTTCTAAGATTAGAAAATATATTTCCTTCCAACACTGTGAAATCTTGTTACATGCGTTTGTAACAGCGAGACTAGATTACTGTAATGTACTTCTTTCAGGACTTAAACAAGAACAGATTCGTAAACTTCAATATGTTCAAAACTCAGCGGCACGCCTACTTACTGGTACACAAAGAACGGATCACATAACACCTATATTAAGGGAGCTGCATTGGCTACCCATATCTGCTAGAATTAGTTTTAAAATTTTATTATTAACTTTTAAGTCACTTAATGACTTAGCGCCATCATACTTAAAGGAGTTGTTAGTACTTTATATCCCTAAAAGGACTTTGCGCTCAGCAAATAAGGGACTACTAGTACAGCCTCGATGTAACCTTAAATCGTATGGATATAAGGCTTTTTCGTATATAGCACCACAACTCTGGGATTCTCTTCCTACTAATGTTAGACACTGCAGCTGTCTTAGCACCTTTAAATCTATGGTTAAGACGTATCTTTTTGAGATTGCTTATAATCTTAATTAGAAAACCGTTACTTAGCTTTATAACTAGGACTATTAGTATTAATATAATATTTATCTTAAATATTGTAAAAATAGATTTTTAATTTACTATTTATATTGTAAATTAGCATGCAATTGGTTAATATCAATGTTTTAAATTCTTATTATTGTAAAGCGCCACTGGATTCTTAGTAGAAGTGGCGCTATAGAAATTCATTATTATTATTATTATTATTATTATTATTATTATTATTAGAGCAACTTCTAAACCTGAGCTTGACAACATCACAGATAGTCCGCCTGTTACCACAGCGACACCGTGAACTATTCTCTGCCCACGGGCATATTTTTTACGCACACCTTCATAATGTTTTTCTTGGGTTTCTATATCCGAAAGCGTATCGCGGACTGTTTGCAGCCGTAAATTCTCTCCATTGAGCTGGGGATACATATTTGGCGCAGTTGGAACTGTTGGAATTGAATCGCTTGCCATTATGTAGCTATGCTATAACTTACTCAATCTTCAATACGTAGAGAATAGGTCGACCACGAAAGTCTATGGTGTTACCTTTCTCGTCGCAAATTGTCAGGCGAAGGCTGTTTCTCATCGACCCTACAGCTCGAGCGGTTAGTTGGAGTAGTGAAGCGTATGTTGATTCTGCGAATCTTACGCCTCGGATCTGTAATCTAGCTAGGACTTTCGATCGTTTTCCATCTCGAATTGAAAAACTGGAATCCACCACATCACAGTAGATATACACTGTGTGGATATCTTGGAGAGTTAGATCGTAATCGCCTACTCCTACGGTTGCTTCAGTGGCGGCATCCCTCCCATCTGTATTAATACCCAACAGTGTGCAGATATTTCCACTCAATAGGATCGGTTCCTTGACTTCTAGGTTCCAAGATCTACTAAGTGGAGGTTTCACAAATTTTATTATGCCAGCAGTGATTGCGGATTTAAAGGCGTGTTGAAGGCTTGCCATATCGTGGTGCCCCTTAGCGATAGTGAATGGAAACGCCATACTTTCGGAGGTAGTCCACCAGAAAGTCGCATCCTCTGCTAGGTTCCACCAACTATTCTCAAAAGTGACCTCAACTAGCGAAATGTTGTTGATATGAATAGGTTGATCGAAGTAGACCGTATGGTCAGCCGATGTGGTGGTGACAAATAAGAGCATATTAGAGTTATAAACTGTATATATGTATAGCTTCAATATGAGGAGGCACGGAGGTATTTTCAGCTACCATCCGAGCCCGAGAGAGAGTGAGAGAGACGATGAGACCCCAACGCCGAATGCCAATTTGCGGGAGAATCAAGCCCGTAGAGATAGAGAAGCTGAAGAAAATAAAAAGGATAAGGATCGAGCCCGGAGAGATAGAGAAGCTATGAAAGATAAAAAGGTCGCAAAACTGAATGCCGATCTGTTGGCAAAGTTCGAGAAAAGATACCCACATGCAGATTTTAACCAGTTCTATGCATCCACGGATATAGATGGCCCCGGCAAATATTCGACGAGTATTTGGTTTCGAGATGGGGATTCTAGCTATGTGGTCTATGGTGATAATGTCTCCAAGCTACCTACCACCATTCAAAGACGTATCGATAACGTGCTGTGGGATGTGCATGGAGGTTTCCCACTTATGTTGACACTAGACAAAAGTGTGAAATATCCTGTTACAGCGGTCCCAGATACCGAAAGAGCACAATATATTGATTTTACTAATCTATGGATATACGCCACGCCTACGAAAAAGTTCAAAGCAGGTGTCCCGAACATATTCAAGGAGACCGTTGTAAAGCATACGACAGCAAAGGAGTCTCATGCATGGTTATCAGGTCCAGATTTCAAATATTGGCCTCAACAGTTAAATTTCGCAACGTAGTGTGCAACTTCTGGATGTGGAGTGTCGTTGTTCGACCCTATTTTCAAAACATATCCACCCGTTGTCCAAGGGTTCCTACGATTTCACGTATATTTCACAATACGAAAAATTCTGCGTGAACTTGGTGGTACTCATAACTTGCCTCTACCTGGTGACTCTGCTTTCAAGCAAATTGATAACCTCTACAGCAAAGCAGCTCTTGAGAAATTGTTAGGAGATGTATTCCTTTTGTATGGCGATGGCTACAAAAACGTCCACGTGATCCGAGGCTACGACAAAGAAGCAAATAATTATCCCAACCACAATAATTTGTTTAAAGACGAAGGAGGAGGCGCGTTGGAAGATTGTAGTGATGAAACCAGATCTGGAAAATGTAAGGCATCCGCCGGGGCAAATCTCGTATCCTTTATTCGGAACGATGAACACGAAGGGAAACAATACAATTGGTTTACGCCACCAATCGGAAAGGGCTTAACGAATGCCGGATTGGGTAGGTTGAATAGATCGGCCGAGGCTTTCGGATATTGCGTTCTAGGTGCCCAAAACAACCTGGATGGATCCATCATAGATGCCCAAAACGTCAAAGAAGAGTTTAAGAAATTCGTTGAAGCCGCTATTATTGAAAACGCTTTAGTGCAAAGTTATAATAACTATGTTACAGCTATACTACACACAAAAAGAGGCTAGATCTAGCAATAGCTGTAGGGGTGCGGTTACTACCAAGCAATCTTGAGTACTACCTCAGCAAGAAGGATGGTTTTAAAAATCCAATCCCGACGGCCACGAAACATATGGTGTTAGGTGTAAACAATGTTAATGGGGAGGGTCATAAACCAAACCCCCACCACCAGATATGGAAGGACAGACCCAAAAGAAACAATTACCACACAGCGCAAAGCAACAAGTTACACATAGCAAAAAAGCCCCCCATAGTACGACTGAAGTAGAGCACTTACCGAATCCTACTTCACAACACGAGATCAATCTAGCAGTGGCATCTATTGCTGCAGCTGGAACCTCATGGTTGTTGTTTCGCTAACGCCGTTTGTATTGCTCTATTACGAACACAACTACAGCCACGATTAACAACCAAGCATTATTTGCTAGGAATCCCACAACGTCGCCAGCCATACTATATATGAAGCTTGCAATTGGTCCAATCATCGTAGGTAGAATCTGTCCCAGCTTTTTCCTGTTGCTTTTAACGCTTTGGCAGCAGCTTTAGCAGAATCTTTGATAGCATCAGGCAAGCTCTTTGGCAGCGCGGAAACTACCCCCTTCGTAAGATTGGAAACTATTACGCCAATCATGGTACCTGCTACGGCCAGCACGCTAACTATACCAACCCCGTACTTCTTGAAAATAGCTTTCATCCTATCGTGAAGTGGCATACGTTCTAGTAGGGCTTCTTCTATTTGTTCTAGGACTGCTATTTCCTCATGGATAGTTTCTATTTCATTACTGGCCTCTTCTTTCTGAGGCTCGGTAGACGTAGGGTCTTCGAGTATACCTTCGTTTTGTTTGAGCAGCTCATCTCTCTTTTTAGAAATCTAGAAACATTCGAGACTTCCTGGTCTTTCTGAGCGGTGAGTGACTCGATGTAATCATTCATAGAAAACGGGGTTTCCTGATTCTTTGGTCTAGCACCTTCTTTGTTATAGTCGCGTCTGGTTTCCTTGGGTATCACTTCGCCTGGCATCGTAGTTTCGTCATCTTTAAACATTTCATTCCATTCCTCTTTGTCAACGGCATCCTCATCCTCATAGTCTTCACCTGCTTCAGCTCCACCAGGACTTTCCTCGGTTGGGTCAACCTCGACATCCATATTGAACTTAACTATATATCTTGCTATATTCAATATGATATCGTCGAAGTTAGTTCCCGAACAAGCACGAAGAGAGCCTCGAGCACTAAAAGCTCCACGAACCCTATATAGGAAAACTTTCACCCCATCATCTGCCAACCCAGGAGAGACACTCTATGTGGAAGTACCAACACTAGGAGAAAACATCGTACTTGTACCTGGTAGCTTAGCACTATTGGGTGACATCGTATTGTCTGGTGGACATGCCAATAATCGTGTGGTTGCCAATGTTGGGCGCTGCTTGGTAGTACATCGAGTTTGCAAAATAGGTGCTGAAATAGTAGAAGACATTGCTCGGTCTGATCTACTACAGACATATTACGATCTCTATCTTTCTACACAGGAGAGAGAAGCTAGAACACAACAAGGTATCCAATCAGAGAACACAAACAAGCTACGCTCGAAGGCTGGTGATGCGGGCACTTCGGATGCTGGAGAAAACACGCTCCTAGTTGCGTATGGTTCAAAATATAGAATTCCGTTGGATGTTGATATTCTGACACAACATGGAGTTCTGTATCCTCACGCCCTACAAGACACTATTTTATTCGAGTTGACTCTAGCACCCGCTGTTGACATAGTGGTTGGATCAGACACCACAAAGATAGGTACGTACAAGCTTAACAACATACAGTTAGAATATGAAGCAATCAAAAATGAAACTCTAGCTAGGAAAGCACTTAACGCATACGAAACAGGTACTGCTTTCCTATACAACCACGCTGTCCACTTCAAGACCGTACCTATCGCCAAGGCATCAGATACTTTGGTATCTCAGAACATCAATGTTCCACGACGATCCTTTGCTGGGCTACTTCTACTATTCGTGAATCCACATACCGCTGGTACGCGGGATAGCGAAGCATTCTCAAATCCTGATATTTCGAAGATAGAGGTAGATGTCAACGGGGTTCCAAACAGATTCTTTCCAGGAGGTATGCTACCACCAGATTTCTGGGAGGCTGCAAAAGGATGGTTTGCCACATCCACTACTTCTATGACTCCTACAAAATTTCACAACAACAGATTCGCCATTCTAGTTGATTGTCGCACTGAAAAAGATTCCGCTGTTCATGGTGATGGTATGGCGCAAACAGGTGGTGGAAAAGACATTGACCTTCGTATACATAGGCCCGAAAAAGGTAGTGGAAACGTAAACATGCATATCTACGTCCTTGCAGATGCTCAGCTCACAATATTGAACGGAGCACTACAGAATATAACATACTAATGGATTCCCTGGTAGAACACATCCCATTCAACACACTCATAGTAGGTCCAATAAACTGCGGGAAAACAGCATTTCTCATAGAGCAGCTTCGTGGAGCATTTCGTGGTAAGTTCGACTACATAGTATTAGTGTGCCCCACGTATGCCCACAACAAAACCTATCGTGGATTTGCCCACCGAGATCCACACTTCTATATCGTATCTCCACCACAGGATGCCATCAATGCTGCATTGCATATTTGTGCTACCTTTTGGGCAGGTACCAATACACTATTGATTCTTGATGATTGTGCCGCCTCAAAAGACGTAAAAAGAAGAACTGACAAGCTAGTAGATTTATCATTCTCTGCTCGCGACATCGGTATTTCAGTTTGGGTGCTCTCCCAACAATTAACAAGTATATGCAAACCTTTCCGCGAAAACGTACCTGTCGTAGTTGCCTTTCACACCGCGTCGGCTATAGATGGAAAAAGGCTATTCGAGGACTATGGAGGCTCACAAGAAGGCGGTAAGTTACAAGCAGTGCTCCGGTCCCACAAGTTCGCTCGCATATGCTTTCGTTTACGACATCCTTTTGCAGTAGTGTTAGAGCTACCCGCACCTACATCATATCATGGGTGATAAAGAAATACGTGAGCTACTAGGTGAGGACGTAACAGGCCCACCACCCAAAATAGAGGACGCGTGTTCATCTGCAACGGACAACCGGGAAACACTTTCCATTTTGGCTGCAACAGGTACCACAAAAGAATATCTAGGATTTTTTTTATCTCTAGGAGACATTTCTAGACTACCTGAAAAAGAAGTAGATAGATTATATAGAAGATATCAGGCCGTTCTAGCTCAGCAAATAACAGGAAGCTTAGTCGATGGTGTGCTGCGTCTAGCTACCCGATTAGTTGCTTACCTAGTCCCTATAGATTCTCAAGAAGCACTGTTTAAAGATCTACAAGAAGACCATCTAGTCCGTAACGAGATCAATTCTGCTACTGGCTTGTTATCACTTAAAGCAGGTCGCTTCGTAGCGCTAGCTAGCGTCTTGTTCCACGTATCTGGTCACATAGCCATTCCTGGTACCTCTGCTACGACACCTATTGAACCTTCACATACACCTACTATATCGAAGCAAGATGGAGGAACAAACGGATCGGATAACTGCAGATCCTCCGAAGACTTCACCGACTGAGAAAAAAGAAAAAAATCCAAAGCGTGTTGCTGCTGGAAAAGCATTGGCGATAAGCAACAAACTTGCCTGGGAGGCTCAAAAGCGGGAGTTGGAGAGCGAAAAAGAATCATCGAAAGAAACCGATGTTGGAGGAAGCTGGCAAAAAAACGTGTCTACAAACACTGCCCTAACAGCTGTTGGCGTAGGTGCTGCATTGGTAGGGGCGTACTATCAACATAGAAGATACAGAGACGATACGTCTAAGGACGCCAGTACGATACGACCCGCTAGTCCAGTAGAGACTACGAAGGTAGCATTGCCGGATTTGGAGTAGGGTGGTACGACATTTGAAGACTAGGTCCATAGGTTTATATGTCATAGTAGGATGGTAGAGAACAAATTGATGAAAGCGGTAACTGATGCTGCTATAGTTACTGGGCTTGCTACAGGCATAGGTTGCATTGCAAGAAAGGTCGTTAAGGAACCTATGCTCAACGATCCTTCTGCTTCTATAGTGAATTACGTGAAGTGGACGGCCGTGGTGGCTGGTAGCATAGCTGCAAAGTAATATCTCGAGGACCAAAAGTACATACCAGCTGATTTGTAGTACGTATAATGGCATTTGCGGGAATCGGAATGGCCATTTTCGGAGCTGTTTTGAATGCAACGGCATTCACTGGTGGTGGTATACTTGCTAGGATGCTTTCTGGGAAAGACGAGAGAATCGCTATAGAACGAGAGAGACATGATAGGCTACTAGAGAAATACACAGCTGACAAGATTGTCTACGACAAGGAACGTCAAAGATTATACGACCATGCTCGAGAACAGGAAGGTCTAGAGCGTGATGCTTACAACGTCCAAAACGACACCAACAAAGCTTTTGTGCGATCCGACAAGTTACGTCAGAAACTACAACAACTCAAAGAAATGAAAGAACCTCGCTTATCAGACTACTATCAACCCTCAAGTTCACAGAGGGCGGGTGAGTTGGTCTACGTTGGAGGTGAAATGCTAGCTGCTGGCTATGCTGCTAGTCGCTGGCTATAGCTATGCTTTTTAAAAAACGAGCTTTTTCATATTCGTTGAGGTTACTAGGAAATTACTGGCAATTACTTACTAGGCTAGTACTAGGTTGTTAGGTAATTACTAGGTTACTACTAGATCGCTACTAGATCGCTACTAGGCTACTACTAGATTACTGGCAATTACTTACTAGGCTACTACTAGATTACTGGCAATTACTGGCAATTACTTACTAGGCTACTACTAGATTACTGGCAATTACTGGCAATTACTTACTAGGTTACTACTAGATATAGCGTAAAGTTGGTTTTCTGCATCCATTTGAAGCTACGTATATACATAAGTATCTGAGTCAACTTTCGATAAAATGGAAAGTCTAGCACAATTCGAGGGGATTACTAAAGAAGACTTCAATCTAGATACGACGAAGGAGGAGAATTTCGTTCCAGTCATACTAATTAAGGTGAAGGCTAAAGGAATCGGAAAATTCGTCGACGCTTATGCGGTACTAGCCAGCGACTCTTTTCTTTCATATTGCACCAATTCGCTTCTAATCGAGTTAGGTTTCGAAGACGAGGTAGAGTCAGTAGATCTTACGATGGAAGTGGAAGAGAGGACCGTCTCCCATAGAATCTCCTTAGTAAATCTAAAATTTCAAAACCCTACTACGAATGAATACTTCGATATGCACGATGTGGTGGTTTGCCATGAACTATCCGAGGTGAGATTCGACCTCCAGACGATACCTGTCGGTTTAATAATAGGGAAAGACCATGTTCGCAACACCCATCTTGAACCAGGTACAGATATAGATTCGGCAAGGTTAGCGTGGACCCCACAGACACTCAAAATCAAAAGCCTCCTCCGTTTAAAGACTGGAGACCAACAACTTATACCCATATATGTGTGATGGTCTAGAATAAATCAATACGAAAAAGAAGAATAAAGACTTAGAAAACTAGTTTTTATTCTTCTTTTTTGTCTTCGTATTAGGGTCTCATTGTTATGCTATATATGATGGACGCTCGCCTTGCAAATATCTTCTATGGTCCTCTGGGATATTGGAAAGGTTACGCTGCAATTGGCTATCAGAAGATGTTGCTGCAAGTTGGTTAGAGAAACAAGCACTATGGCAGATATACCTACCACCACCACGATATATCCCACGACCACATTGGACCGTATCGAAACCCAATGAGATTCATCAAGCTGATTTGATATTCCTACCTCATGATAGACCAGGCCGCGGACGAAAGCTCTATAAATATGCTTTGGTAGTGATCGACGTGGCTTCTAGATATAAAGAAGCTGAGCCTTTAGCCTCGAAAGATAGTGGTGAGGTTGCTGTAGCTTTTGAACGAATCTACCGGCGTAGTCCATTAACATGGCCAAAAACGTTACAAGTCGATCCTGGTAGAGAATTCATGGGACGTATGTCTGAAACCTTAGAACTGCATGGTACGAAAGTCCAACGGGGTGAGGCTGGCAACCACAGGGCACAAGGATTCGTTGAGCGAGCAAATAGAACACTAGCTGAAAGGTTGTTTGGATATAAATATGCACAGGAGATGGTATTTGCTTCAGAAGGATCAGACGCACGTAGTAGAGAATGGGTGTTGCGGCTTCCGGAGGTTATCAAAGCCATGAATAATGAGGTGACTCGACTTACGGGGAAGGAGCCTTCGAACAACATATTAGCACAGCAAGTAGATGTGAAAGTACATACATATTCGCGGGCTGTTGGATTAGAAGAAAAGCGTTTGCCGTTTGACATTCTAGTTCGATATCTCTATGCACCAGGAGAGTTAGAAGGTGGAGCCAAGAGAGCAACTGATCCTGTGTGGAGTTTACAGACATATTTAGTTTCACGTAGTGCGATATCTTCGAACCAACCAGTTCTGTACTATTTGGGAAATGACGCACCAAAGCGGGGGTTCGTACGTGAAGAGCTACAAGTGGTTCCGCCAGATACTGAACTACCTCCAAAGGGGATTCTGGTCGTACCCAACAGATCTAGGATAGCAGCTCTCAAATAAAATCATCTAAGTTTAACTCCTCTGGAATGGTGTTTTTATGCCCATAGGCTAGTGTATCGATTCCGTTTGCTGAAATCCGATCCAGCGCTTAGAGTCAAATGGTGATAGAGATACGTTATTCATATGCATACAATACATCCTGTGCCCTTCACTTCTAAGCATATGCATTCCATGGCGGAATACTTTCTTATCTAGTAAGCACTCTTTATATTGTTCATGACGAATACGATGTTTCACAACTGCCTTCTTGGTGCCTTTGGCTTTCCTAATTTCGCCACCATCTACTTTCAATATTGAGTAGAGCTTTGATCGTAGTCCAACATATTCGGCTATGGGAATACCTCCACATTCGTCTTTCATTTTTCCAAGTACTTTCTAGTTGTCTGTGTTATACAGATGGTGGTCTTTGCTGTAGTTGCTCGTATCATAGAGATGTTTGTTGATGTTCATATCTGCATAGATGGCTTCAGTTTCGATGTGTAGTAGTAGACTGTCAGTGTCAGTGTAGAGTAGATTACAGCGTTGTCCATACTGCTTCTTGAGCTCATTATAGTAGAAGTCATACATCAGATGTTTTGAGAGATCTAGAATTGACATTCCAACATATACCGGGCGGTTCAGCGGGTAGCTTACTTTTGTAGTTGTGTACAGCAGCTAGATCATTGTCAAAGATTGTGGAGCGAGCATAGCTAGGTTTATTCAATAGACGCTGTAGTTTGATTCCTTCTGAAGAGCGCACTAGTTTGACATCTACACGCTTACGTAGATTTTCCATCGTTTTGCCAAATACACTATTGTTCATCAGTTTATAGAGGTCTTGCTTTAAAGTGCTCTTCGCTTGCTTTCGTGGATCTGTCTTCATTCGTACGTATGGCTCCATCCATGGGGATTGATCGAATCGTAGTGCTCTGTTGATCTTTTTCAAACGCATACCAAGAGATAAGTATAGTTGTAGGTTGCGGTAGTGGAGCACGTATCGTTCTTTGCCATATAGGTTAGGCGCAAGCTTTTCCACTTTCAAAGATCCGTTGCCTTCGTATAGTTTCTCAAATAGATCGGTTTGATACTTTGAGAACCAAGCACGATCCACTTGCATTCTTTCGGGAGCTAGCGGATAGCTGTTGTGTGCATCGTGAAGTTCTCGAGGATATTCGAGGTCAACTTCGAGAATGTAACCTTTATCGGAATCGTTTGTGTGTTGGGTGATTTGATCTTCTGTTGGTGTGCACCACTCAAACCCTCCTGTTGGTAGATATTGACTCATAGCCCAGCCGTAGAGATTGTTGGCGTCAAGATAGAGTATGTGGCTAATTGGCTTTTTAGGATCGAAATCTGGCACGTTTGTGTTGTTTGCTTTGGTAGAACGCTGAGACACCATAGCTATCCCACCACGTAGACCTCTCTCAATGAATAGATGCATGTCATAGTCGGTTAATAGTTCAAGCTCCACTCCAGTCTTCTTTAACAACGCATCCCATGAGAGTCCTGGACTCGTATAGTAGTGATCCGGGTCTAAACCGTAGTTTTGCATGCATGTCGTGCGAAAGATCTCAAACACATCTGCTAGAAGAAGTACATCTGTTTGTAAGTAAAGGTCGTGGTAGTCTCCCAACGTCTCACAGCCGAATGTCTCCCAAACTTCTAGTGCGTGTTCATAGTCCTCATCGGATACACCCTCTAGGGTTAGTTTACTATAAAACGAATTATTTGGTGGAAGAGAAGTCTCTGTGAATCTATCCCAAGAGTCCATGTACTCATATGGATAAACACCTTTGCGCCCAAGAAGATGCGCATTCAGTGGTGTATGCATAACGGTTATCGGGAGACGAGACGGGTCTAGTTGCTTTATGCTCACTTCTCCACACTTTGGGCAAGTCCCCACTAGCTTCCAAGCCTCGTTAATGACAACCAGCTCGGTATTATTACATCGTTTACAGTTGCCTGCAGCTGCATCTATAGTACTACAAACCAATTTGTCGAGAGAGGATAGTAGGAATTGTGCGATATCGATGAACCGTAGGTTTCCAAGTGAGAATGAAATATATTTCTCCATATTGTTTGGGATGCAAGAGATATCGCCATCCGTCTTTGAGATGGATTGCATCAATAGGTGACAATCATATCCACGCAAGTTGTGGAATACAACTGGAATGGTAGGTGAGATACGCAATTTGAGGTTACAGACTCCGTGTGCGGCACCTCGAAACTCACCTGTGATGTGGCAATGATCACGTACTCTATCTCTACCAACCAGGGGCTTCTGGCAGATATGACAAATCGTTGCTCTATTATAAACCCTCTGGTTTTTCGGCGACATACATAGCGGTTTGGCCTCTTGGGCTTCGATCTTTGCCTCTTCCTCTTGTATGCATCGTAGAAAGCGCTCGATAGTATCTGTACCTCGGTATAGTACAGGTGGTTCGCTATGACCATCAGAACGTACGACGATGTAGGAAAATCCACAGGGAATATGTTCTTCTGTCTTTTGCGTGCTGCTTTTCTTAGGGTCTTGGGCAGGTCCTTCGATCTTAGTGGTTAAAGCCTCAAGGTCTGCATAGATAACGTAGGGAACCTGGAGCTGCTTGTGGATATTCTGAAAGGAGACTATATTGTTCTCATTGGTAGGCATTTCAATGCGAATGGCTCGGTCATCGACACCGTTACACTTTGGAATGTGCTTTGCAAGAAGAGCTTCATTGGAATATCCAGGTAGACAACGCTCGCAGAAGTGCTGACTGTGGTCATGCTTTGTTTGATCGAATCGAAGGCAGTTGAAATCTTTGATCCAGCAGTAGTGTTGCAGACCACTCTTTTGGCACTCTATTAGCAATAGGTTTACGCGCTTCAAGAAGGTCTCCTTCGAGATGTGATGCACGATCAAGCACTTTTCCTTTAGATCCCAACCATATACATTGATGGAGATCTTGTTTTGCTTCTCTACGCGTCTTATTTGTGAGATCGGCGTTGGTGCATCCACCCCATCAAAGTTCAACCCATCATCTTTTCGGTACTTCGATGTCCTCTGGGGGTCTTTCGCAACTTGAAACAGCTCAGCACGTAGCGACCAACGTAAGCAATGGTCATCGTCGTTATTTACGTTAATCACGGCTTTCTTATTCGCGATTTCTGCTGGCAGTGGTAAATATGAACCTCCACGTAGTGGTTGATATCGGGCTATGTTTAACCATAGAATGTTGACTCTATCTATAACCCAGTTTGATCCCCGACTGATCCACTTCTCAATATAGTTATAGATCTGTGGAAATTGTCGATGAGCCATTTAGCGACGTCTAGATGACCATTTCTGCAGGCATAGTATAGCGCAAAATCATTTTGAGCACGCGCATCCTCTATGGTGAGCTGGAAACGTTCGGTGAGCCACTTAGCGGTATCGAGCTGCCCCCCATAACAGGCACAGCGTAGTGCAAAGTTATCTCCATCGCGGGCATCCTGCGTGGTAAGCTGGAAATACTTCGTGAGCCATTTAGCGTCATCGAGATAACCCTCATGACAGATGATGCCTAGTTCTCGGCGAGCATCCACGGTGGAAATACCGAAAGTCCTAACCAAATCTTTTCTCTTGCAAGCGTCTCCGAAATCGCACGTGAGGACTCGAAAGCTCAGCATTCGACCTACATTTTTATAGCGGGCTAGAGATGCCGCATCGCCTAGTCGTTTCGAAGTCAAAGGAACGCTTGCGAAAGCCATTGGCCCTGCGTGCTCTACGATCTTAGTCAAGATTTCTAGAGGGATGTCCAACATATTAGCCATAGTTATTGGGTATATACTATGCGAACCCTTCTCTAATAGGGTGCCAAAATACAATAAAGTGTACAACAAATGAGACGAACCCCAGCGTATTTGTTGACATCTATGGTACCCCGGAGATAATAAGTTGGGATTTGGTGCAACAAATACGATGGGGGGAGGGGGTCATCGAATGTGACATACAACAGAAAACGGAGGTGCTGCGCCAGGATCGGCTGGGTACAACATCTATGGTACTCGAGAGATAATAAGTTGGGATTGGGTATAATAGACGGTCGACAAGGTCCAACGAATACGTTTTTTGGGAAGGGGTCATCGGATGGGGTTGCAATGAGGAAACGGAGGTGCTGCGCCAGAACCGGCATAGTATATACTACTCGATTTTTATACCAATGAATCTTTGAAAGGTTTTGAGTACTTCTGCGAAGAAATTTTTGGCTTACAAAGAATATTCTATGTTCTAGGCTTGTTTGAAATGGTGAAAATTTGACTTTTCCTGACCCATGACCGCGTAAGAAAAAGCCTAGGTCGATTCTGGATCTTACGTCACCTAATTCATTAGACTTTGTAATAAGTTGAATAAATGTTTAGCATTTTGTGTAAAATAACTGTTTTCTTTACTAACAACTCACAAACTGTATAAATTCTCTATATATCGATGTTGTTGTGGTAGAAAGGCGCCATGGAGAATAATGCATTAATGAGGTGACGTAAGATCCAGAATCGACCCAGGCTTTTTCTTACGCGGTCATGGGTCAGGAAAGGTCAAATGTTCACCATTTCAAACAAGCCTAGAATATAGAATATTCTCTGTAAGCCAAAAATTTCTTCGCAGAAGTACTCAAAACATTTCAAAGATTCAAATGTATAAAAATTGCAAAAGGGGTTAGGTGCACTTTAAGACATGTTGCGGACTCGGGCCGTTTTCAAGACCAAGAGCAAAGTTTTTCTCCATAGCGACCTACTGACCGGTAAATAACGTATACATATATATATATATATATATACACATATACACATGATTTTATACAAATATACACATATACTGTATGTACATTTTAGTGGAATAATGCTAATATTAGAGTCTGATTCAGATTCGAGTTTCACTCCTGGGCCATTGTCAATCCTTGACTTCTCAATCGTGAGCTTGAGAGGACATCAACTTGCAGTTGTTGTGGAACTTTGGGAATGAAACGTATCGGCTCTCGAACTCAGCGAAACTGTTGAAATAAGACCTATTTACCAATTTCCAACGAATTTCTCTACTGCTTTAAAGCTCCAGGGGTCCTTGCGTAGTCATTGGCTAGTTGGTACGAAGTGTTGACATTTGCTTTGACGAGGTGTGAAATGTTCACAAAACGTTACACGCCAAATCTCCGACTAGGTTTTTCTTCGTATCCCCTCTCTTGGAATGAATTAATAGGGTATGCAGGCTTGCCAGATTTTGATAAAACTCGGCCAAAAGACAGATAGGTTACTGACAAAGAAAACGATGTGAGCGTTTAGCTATATTCAAAGTATTTTTCCTCGTAGAGTATCCCGCGTAATGTGACTCGGATATTATCGAAGACTAAAACTTTAGGAATTAATTACATTTGAATGAAGTAAAATATTAACAAATGCTCACACCCTTTTTTAGGCTGTCATATGTTGATTGACATTGTGCAGTTGAATTGTTCTTATGCGTTAACCCTGCGTTAAGGCTGCTAATTCACTTTTATAAACCTTGTCAGTTTTGCGTTTGTTGGCTTAGCATTGCTTTACAATTTGTTTTTAAACAAATTCATTCAGCGTATTCTGCACTTCATAAGCTTTACATAGGTATATAGGTTTCTATAGTTTTCTTTAAAACAACGCGCGTACAAAATTATTAACGAGAGAGACCCGCGAAGGTATCCGGTAACCTTATAGCCTGCTTGCCTGCTTGCAGGCGGTGGAGGGTGTTTTTTCGCGCAGCAAACGGATCATCGAAGCGGCCGCCATATTGGCCGAGCGTGATTGAGACCTGTGAACGAATGACAAATGGTAGGGGAGGGGGAGAAGCAGAAAGGAAAGACCGCCTGCACGAAAACCCCTGGTTTCTGAGTACAAAAGTTAGATCCCGTCCACCAGCGGACGGGATATATGATTGGCTGAAACGCTGTCAATCAAAGCTTATCGCGTGAAGTGTTGAAAGCAAGAACTGAAAGGAATAAGTGTAGCCTGCGAAGCGGCGTAACTAGAATAAGTGTTGTGTACTGAGCTTGCAGTTGATAAAATATGGCGAGTAATACAAAAAGCTTTGTCTTTTTTGAAGACTAAGGTAAAGTACCCTGGTTCCAGAGGTTTTCTAGAGAGAACAGCCACGGAGAAAGAGCCGCGAAGGCGGCGATCGGCAAACTGAGGTTTGTTGTCGAGTTCTCTTTTCGCAAGTTCGTAAACCGTAAATATCAGGCTCTGTATATAGCTTCCTCCTGCTCCGTTTACAAAGTTATCTCCTTCGCCTTAACCCTGGTTCCAGAGGTTTTCTAGAGAGAACACAGCTGCTCGCTTCTTTCTCCGCGGCTGGGTAAAGGTACTTAGAAAACAGAGCAGGAGGAAGCTATATAGAGCCTTTTGTCTTAGAATTTAACAACCTGACCTGTGAATTGTGACCTGTACTTTAAACCTGCCGTTCTGGCTGTGCTTTCGACAGGCTTTGGAAAGAGTATGATATTTACTTTAAAGAGAACTCGACAACGAACCCTGATTTAAATCGCCACCGAAAAGTATTGTTGTCGACCGACAGAGCGGAAAAACGGAGCGCATGCGCACTAGGCACTTTATTAAAAGTGAATCAAGATGGCCGCCGAGCGGGATTGAATTGTAGCTCTTTTTCAGGGACCTCTCACAGCTCAAGAAATACCACGATTGCTTTATTACTTCACACCATGGACTGATATTCTTCGGTGACTTCTCTGAGCCCAAATAACACATAATCCAGTTCACAGGAAGAACGCTACAATTGCTTGAGTCATTTTGAACTGTTCATAATGCGACTGGAAAAACGCCAAAAATAAGAAAACTTGTGAATATATAAGGTTTATACTTCGGTAGAGAACTAAGAAGGTAATGGTTTTCAACATATAAAATACCATATTCGAGATTTTCATACAATTTTTCAAACGAAACATTTGAAGTTACAGTAGTGTCTAGTGACTAGACTGTCTACAGTAGTAGAAATCTTGGAACAACAATCCGCATTACCAAAGACTGTAAGTAAATGTACAGAGCTATTATCAGGAACTTGTATAACATTTCGCTTGATTTGGTCATTATGGTATCACATCTGCATTTTGACGAAAAAGTTGATTGTTTTAGCAATGTGAAGAAAGCGATTTTTAATTTTGTTTTAAAATGAAGTGTTACATGTAAAAAACTTAATATGTTATAATTGTTCTGTTTTCAGATAGAACATAGTTGTAATAGAATGCCTTTGGCAGAGCAGTTTTGTGTTCATTTAATTTTGTTCATGTTAGAAGAGGAGAGACACTAATTATATTGTGTGGGACTTTTGTGTGATTCTGTAAGAGGTGGCTGGTGCCTGCATGTGGACTTTGTCACCCAAGCTTTGTGTTTGCTAGCTTTAAACGAAACTGAGTATTTTTTGCTGTCTTCCCAGAAAAAAAATGGAAGCTTGCAATAGTATATATTTCCCTTCCCAGTTCCCTCAGTGTTTACTTGATGTTTTTGAATATCTGGACTAAAACAGCAAAGGAGCATGTCTACTTGAGAAATGGAGACTCTTCAAGCACCATCACTTCTCTTGATCTTCATTTTATTCTCCCCAGGCATGCAAGCACAAGCAAAGTGAGACAAATATACATGTGTAGGATAATTGAAAGATATAAATAGCCTCCATAGGAAACTACATGTACATGTATGAGAACAAATATACATCTTTTTCATGTATACTTTATTTGAGACAATAAACTGTTAATTGTACACCTGTTTTTAATTGTTACACTGTACAACAATGGACTAAAAAGATTTAAAAAAGTATTTGCTTTAATGTTTTTTTAAATGCAGCAGAATCCTCTATCTTGCCGAGTTTATATCCAATCAATAGGTGACATAACAGTCAGGGTGCAATATATTTCCCCACAAAAGTGAAACCTATATTCTAACAATTGAAACTGTTTACACGTATCTCTCTTTTTTCATTTGCCTAATGGTTACAAATCTACATAATTTGTACAGGAATCCATAAGCAATTATATACATATAATAAAATTAATAATTGTTAATTTGTTTGAAAAATCTGAGGGCTTCCTTTTTTCATGAGCCTCTTCTTGGAGTTACACAGAAACTACATTATTAGCATAATGCAGAGGTTTCATTAATTTTCAGTATACCTGGCTTGGACTTTGAAAGTAGCTGTGGATTTGCCTTTAGTAATAAATGTATTTTAAAATACAAATATTATAGTATGTGTAGCTAGCTTTACATGTATACAGCTATTTCAGGCTAAGTGAAATGTAGATGCATGCTAGTGCTGGAGCTCTGGTTGTAGCCTAGTCATTTTCTGTATGGCCCCATTTTCTGTGCATCTGTAGCATCTATTTTATGACTTGTGTGAATATTTTTAAGTGAAGATTATTTTCTGAAATTATGTAAAGGGTTAATCTAAGAAACATGTCAATATTAATAAGTGAACGTGTTTTCTCAACTTGATTTTTTTAAATGAAATTTGTATGAATTATGTGAAATAATTTTAAAGGTACTGTGAATCGTGTGTATGTCGTGCTTGTGTTTTATATATTATTTTATGTCAACTTATTTCAGATGTGAATCATGTGTATATGTTTAAATTGCTAATGCCCTTAATGGGGTCATTTCAAGGCAGGAAGAGGGTCAGCTTTTTATTGGATAATTATGAGGGAGGGGAAAAGGGTTAGGTGCCCAGTGAATGAATGTGATAGTTAGTCCAGTCTATATAAGCACAATAATTAATTTGGGAAAAGAAAGCAATGAGGGGGAAGTATGTTGTAATGAAGCACATGTTTCCAATGGCTGCCATTTTATAATAATATTAACAATCAGACTGTAAGTAAAGAAATAATTAATTAATAATAGTTCTATTATAGTAATGATATCAATGCTAAGAATCTCTGCTTATGATCATGCATGTTCATTTAAAATTAAGGTTTTAAAAACATTATTGAAAGTGTGCATTCTGTATTACAAACAGACCCCTTTTTAAATGGCTAGGAAGTCTGCTATTACCAAAAGCTCAGGGATGCTCTGAGATGGTTAACCTTTTTCTGAATTTAAGGTTCAGATGCAAATATGTAATTGATTATAATCATATTAGTATTATTGAAAGTATTATTATTTTATATCAGTCTAAAATTTAACTTAAAATAATTAAAAACCCTTATGATTTGAATTAACATGAACATGCAATGTAAGTGTGAGCAGAGATTCTTAGTATTGATATTATTATTATATTAGAACTGTTGTTTTTAATATTAATTTTTATAATTAAAATTATATCATTATTAGTCAATTAGTTATTTTGTCATGTCTTGCATTTAAAAAATATGTTCACCAACACATATGTATCTGATTGTTAATGTTAGTATTATGAATGAAACCTCATTGGAATTAATCTCCCTAGCCATCACAAGTTTACTTTCCCAAATACATTATCAAACCCATATAAATTGAATCAAATATTACATTCCTTCAATCAACACCTACAATGTTACCCTTCTAAACTCAAATTATGAGTTACAACATCAACACATACATGATTTACCTCTTAATTAAATTTTATAGAATAGATTTGCATATATTAGGGAAATTATATTAACTTATTTTTAAAATTCACATGTTTCATAGATTTAAAGTACATTCTACATACGTGTTCTTGTTTTTGGTAGAGAATAAAGATCAAGAGAAGTGATGGTGCTGAAGAGTATACATTTTTCAAGTCTTCCATATACTCATTTGTGTATGGGTCCAACTAATTATTTTATTCTTTCTACAGTAAAAATAAACATTTTAAAAACACTTATAATCTCAAATAATGAGAAAGTATAGATGAAAACTATATAGTTAACATTTGTATTTATATGCTCATAGTTTGCTATATTTGCCTGACTTTGCTTTTGCATTTCTCAACAAGTAATCTGTATTTATAACCAGGTGCTCCTTTACAATTTCGGTCCAGATATTCAAAAACAGTAAACAGACACTGAGGCAATTGGGAAGAGAATCAAGTTTACTATTTTACAGGAAAATCAACAAGACAAGAGGTACTGCTTCTTTGTTTGATCTGCATAAAATGTGCAAAGCAAACACAAAGCTTGGGTGAGAAAGTCCACATGCAGGCTCTTCATTTCATAGACCAACCACCTCTCTTACAGAACTGCACAAAAGTCCCACACAATATCATTATAGTGTCACTCCTCTTCTAACATGAACAAAATTAAATGAACACAAACCTGCTCTGCCAAAGGCATTCGATTACAACTAGGTTTTATTGTTGGCTTTCTGAAAACAGAACAATTATAACATATTGTTTATAACATGTAACACTTCATTTCAAACAAATTAAAAATCGTTTTCTTTACATTGGTAAAACAATCAACCGATGTGATACCGATGTGATACCATAATATCCAAATCAAGTGAAATGTTATACAAGTTCCTGATAATAGCTCTGTACATTTACTTACAGTCTTTGGTAATGCGGATTGTTGTTCCAGGATTTCTCCTGCTGTAGACAGTCTAGACACTACTGAAACTTCAAATGCTTCGTTTGAAAAAAGGTATGAAAATCTCGAATATGGTATTTTATATGTTGAAAACCATTACCTTCTTAGTTCTCTACCGAAGTATAAAGCTTATATGTTAACAAGTTTCCTTATTATTGGCGTTTTTCCAGTTGCATATGAACGTTTGGAAATGGTTCGTTTTTCTTGAAGACAGAGTTGAACTGGATTATGTGTTATTTGAGCTCAGAGAAGTCACCGAAGAATATCAGTCCAAGGTGTGAAGTAATAAAGTAATCGTGGTATTTCTTGAGCTGTGAGAGGTCCCTGAAGAAGAGCTACCAATTCACTCCCGCTCGGCGGCCATCTTGATTCACTTTTAATAAAGTGCCTAGTGCGCATGCGCTCCGTTTTTCCGCTCTGTCGGACAACAATACTTTTCGGTGGCGATTTAAATCACGGTTCGTTGTCGAGTTCTCTTTAAAGTAAATATCATACTCTTTCCAAAGCCTGTCGAAAGCACATCCAGAACGGCAGGTTTAAAGTACAGGTCACAATTCACAGGTCAGGTTGTTAAATTCTAAGACAAAAGGCTCTATATAGCTTCCTCCTGCTCTGTTTTCAAAGTACCTTTACCCAGCCGCAGAGAAAGAAGCGAGCAGCTGTGTTCTCTCTAGAAAACCTCTGGAACCAGGGTTAAGGCGAAGGAGATAACTTTGTAAACGGAGCAGGAGGAAGCTATATACAGAGCCTGATATTTACGGTTTACGAACTTACGAAAAGAGAACTCGACAACAAACCTCTCGCAGTTCGCCGATCGCCGCCTTCGCGGCTCTTTCTCCGTGCCTAGTGCGCATGCGCTCCGTTTTTCCGCTCTGTCTTGTCGACCAAATTGCAGAGATGCAATCCGGCTATTGACTTCACTTCACGGCCGTTGAACTAGGAAATAATCAGAAATCCGCCTCAATACATTTATGCAACGGTCGTCCATTTCTTTCGGCAAACATTCACTAAGATGGACTTCGACTTGTCAGAGAAAGACGATCACAACATTTACCTGTGTACTTTGCACTCGTAGTTTGTTTGTCCACGAGTTCTTTAATATCGAGTTCTGACAAAACATTGTCTCCATCGGAGTTTTCTTTGAAGTTTAGAGATTTTTTCGATCCTGTATTTATCTTTATGCAAGCTTAATTATTTTAAGAAAGGAAGCAGCCGCTTGTATGGCACCTCTTCTGGTTCGCCAGACTGCGGTGCTGGACGGCTTTTTGAAGCAGCTTGTATTAAATGTATGTATTTCGGAGGATTTGCAAACTCTTTGAAAGACTGGATGGGGCGAACGCAACAAGCTAAAACCGAACTGTCTACATATATAAACTTGAAAATGTTAGAAATTATAAATCTGGGAAATATCTTTAACCTTAAAATTTCCGCCCTTATACATAAAATACAATATGATAAACAAAATATCCCACCTGCCTTCCTTGAGCTAATTACTTCTGCTAAAGATATCCATAACTACAACACCAGATATGCAGCAAACCAAAATTTGTACAGGCCAGCCTCCAGAACTAACTATGGTCTATCACGATTCAAAGCAATTTCATCAAGAATCTGGGAATCAATACCCCTTACTATTAAAACCTTGCCCAAAACCAGCTTTAAGAAGCAGTACATACAGTTTTTACTAGATAAACAGTCATAATATTATAATGTGTGCCTTATATATGCAAGACAAATATATACAAATCAGCTACTTATATTGACATTTTTATTCTCTTTTTTTTCTAAGATAAGATCAAACAATAATGTAATGTCCTTCAAAATCTATACATAACTACATGAATTTATTTAAAATGTTACTTCATACTATTCTTTATTATTATTTATTAGCTATGTCTATTTCTCTCCTCATTTAGTTTTATCAATGTAGTGGCCAACTCGAAAGCCATTGCTACTTTGGCCACTACGCACATTTTTTTCTAAACATACCTATTCTTTTTTTTCACTTATTTCCTTATATATGTATATTTATATGTTAATGTAAGATAAGGACCGATGGTTATAATTATGTGCAAATAAATGAATCTTGAATCTTGAATCTTGAATCTTATATCTAAAGTGGTACTGTCGCAGTCATTTCCATGGAGAACTTTGAACAAAAATAGCTGGTTTTATTGAAATTTCCGTATCTGAGAACCAATTGACAATTTGACCAACATTTTGCATTGCATTTGACAGCGAGCGAAGTGTGTTTTGAATATTGCACGCATTTCAATGAAACCAAATCAAAATTGGCAGGCTGTCACACGTCGACTCCTATTGGTCAATTAAGAATGGGTTACAAGTTAACGGAAATCATGTGCATGGTGGGCGGATATTCAGAAACCAGGGGTTTTCGTTCAGGCGGTCTTTCCTTTCTGCTTCTTCTCCCCCACCCCCCTCCCCCCTCCATTTGTCATTCGACCCCAAGTCTCAATCACGCTCGGCCAATATGGCGGCCGCTTCGATGATCCATTTGCTGCCCGAAAAAACACCCTCCACCGCCTGCAAGCAGGATAGTAATCTTAAAGTCAAGCTTTGGTAAAATGAGACTTTCAACCTTCAAGTATTATGAAAACACTCAATATCATTACTAAATTGCGAAGAAGAAATACTTCAACTAACGAGAAATGGCGGAATGGTAAGAAAGTACCCCGTCCCTCTCGTTTTATTCGTTTAAATTATAAGGGGACGAGGGCCATTCTTATTCGATTATCAAAATAAGCAAAATGGAGCTTAATCAATGCAGCCATCCTTAAAGTGCCCCTAACTCACCATTTTTAAATTTCTTCATTTAAATTATTATAATATTTAGAGTGATTCTGCGAAAACAGTTTCGTTTTGGCGTAACTCCTTGATTGTCTACAAAACTATTGAAGTTTGCTAGAAAAGGCGAAAAGCGACCAGGCTTTTTTCACTACTGTAGTACATCGTGCACTGTGTGAGGTAGTTCAACAATAGAAACTACGACTGTTAATTAGTGAACAAGGGATTGATCTTACGCAGTCACTCGAACAAGAACCCAAATTATGCGGTCTTAAAACAAAATGCGCGGGCCTTTAATCACAATTTAGAAATCAAGAATCACACCGATTTCACTTTGTTCTTTTTCATTAGTCATCAATTTACGGTGGCCCACAAGTGCCACGGCACAATCACCAAAGTCACGGCACAATCACCAAAGTCACGACACAATCACCAAAGCCACGGCATAATCACCAAAGCCATGGCACAATCACCAAAGTTACAGCACAATCACCAAAGCCACAGCACAACCACCAAAGTTACGGCACAATCACCAATCCGACGGCACAATTACCAATCCGACGGCACAATGGCAAAGTCACGGCAAAACCGCGAGAAAGGCTACGGCGTAAGTGGAAATACACGGCGGAAGTTACAATATTCCGCGGCGGAAGAGAAAGTTGAGCTTCTATGCACCGCCGTACGTATCCTATAATTTTACAATTTTACCCGTCGGCATGCCATACGCTGTTGGGACCAAGACAATGATACCCCCGCCTACGGAGCCTGTGCGCTTTTCTGGACTCTACACCTTCAGGGTCAAGGTCTTGCATAAGCTTTTGCACAACAAGTCGGGATACCTCTGAGTTTCAGTGTATGGCACATGGGTCGGTAGCCATCGCAGGAATCTGGTCCATCTAAAAGCTCCTATATGGCCTACCTAACGGTGTTGACATCGTAGTGAACTCATTTCAATTCCAAAATCTTCTCAAAGCAATCCTATCATTTCCTCGTATTCGTATCCTCTATAAAAGAGGTATTCTATCGTTTCATTCTCCCTCACCAGTTCGTCCGAATGAAAAATATTTTCCTTGTTATTCAGGCTTAGCCTGAACTAATCAAAGACACATAGAAGCATGTATAGGCTTGGCTAGTATCAGTAGAATCAAGATACGTACGCCTTCTTTATTTTTTAGAGTGATACCAATATTCTTTGAATACATAACAAATTATTGCAATGCTATAATAGGAAAATAATAAACCATACAACAATGAATTGCAAGTGCTTAGAGATTAAAGCTCTTAGCAACTGACAAACGCTGACACAATTCCTCCTTAACATACATATCTTTCGCGTAGTCAGACTTCCAACGACCATGTAATTTTAACAATCTCTCCTTGGAGGGATTGTTTCCAAGATTACTTACAATGGCAGATGCTCCGCCTGACCGAAAACTATGCAAGCCATATAATCTTTCATTGTACCCTAAACAATGAAGACATTCTTTAAACAATTCTCTGAAGCGAGTATAGGATAATTGTCGTTTTCCTAAAGTATAAGTTCCTTTAGACTTATGAAAAACTAAGTTTCTGAAGATAAAATCCTCACTCACAAAAATGTCAATATTAGCCATGTCAACTTGCCTATATACGTCGGTCTTGCTATTTGGTAAATTAATAATAATGTAATCCTTATATACTTTAATGTGATTTGCCTTAATATTCAGAACCTCTTTAGCACGGAATAATCCTACATAAGCTAAAGTACATAATGTGGCTGTTCTGACCTCTGTCAGGTTCGCTTGTTCATATGCATGAACTCTGATGATAGACTTTACCAGATCCTCTGTAACAGGTTCTTTTTTAATCACGGGAGGTTGAATAGAACGCTTCTCTGCTTCTACTAAATTCAAGCAAAGGGAATAATTAAGGGGATGATCAGGAATAGGTAGAATACCATGTATCCATTTAAGAGCGGAGAAAGCTAAAGACACGGCAGTCTTATTCCTCTTGGCTAACAAAGAAGAAAGATACATTGAAATAGTTATGGTATAGGCTGGAAGTGAAACTGACAATCGGGTTTCATATTGAAAATGACAAAACTTTATAACTTGTTTGATATATTTGGCTATTGTAGAACCTGCCCGAGACTTATAGCAATTCTGGATCAGAATTCTAGTAGATGCATGTCCTTGGCCCTGCAATCTCCAGCAATAAGACTCCTGTAACACCTATATAATATAAAAAAGAAAAACACTCATAAGACAAGACAAATCGATAATGTCGGACTTAGTTGCCATGAATAAGCACAACTGCCTTCCCGCATTATCTCTTTGCCCTTTCGGCATTTTCACTTTGCCGCAGTTAGGCATGTTCTCTTTCTGCCCTTCCGGCATGTTCTCCTTTTGCCCTTCCGGCATTTTCTATTTGCCCCAGTCAGGCATGTTCTCTCTTTGCCCTTCCGGCATTTCCTCCTTTGCCCTTTTGGGGCGTTCTCCCTTTTGGACCTTTGCCTTTTCTCTTTTGCCCTTTTGGCATTTTCTCTTTTATCTTTTTTGGCTTTTTCTTTTTGCCCCTTTGGCATTTTCTCCGTTTGCCCATCGGCATTTTCTCTTGCGCCTATAGTTCTGTCATAGTTATAGACTCGCATAATACCGCACTTTAAACGGAATTTATGAAAGACAATCTCAATGCAATTATATACCCATTCCACTGGGGAGATCCAATAATAGAATTATTGTTTCTGCCATGTATACACACTTCATTACCTATAAAGTATTTATACTCTAGAATATAACCACTGTACCTTTGCCATAAAGCAGGCTAAAACGAAGCAGAAGGCCAAGAGGGGAACACTAGGGTCCTCACTGCATGAATCTGAGCTTCATGAATCTGAGCACCTTTGTGATAAGTACTACTGGAGGGACAACAAGACAGTTCTCTCCTGTCCACTTTTGAAAAAACACATCTATGCCCGAACTTCCCGGATTCCAAAAACGGGAAAATAATTTGGACAATTTACAATTGTAAAATGTAGCGAAAAAATCTAAGATATGAGATCCCCACAAGGCATCTACAACGTGGAAAAACTCCAACGTAATCTGCCAATCATCATAGTCTCTGAGTTTACTAATAAAGTCGGCTTGAGCATTCATAGTCTTACGAATCCACTCCATTTCTAGATCTATGCGACATTGTACGCATTTAGAAAAAAATTTCATACACTAACAATTGAAGGGAAAACTTGAGAACATCCGCAAATGCATCCAAACTATAATTAATTGCCAGTAATTCTCTGTGAGTAGAACTGCATGTATTTTCTCTCTTCTTGTGTAAACATTCTATGCGCTACAAGCTCGTTGTCGTTATGTACCTTGTGTTCAAATACTCTTCTGACGTTAACTATATATTAACGTTATCAAACCAAACATTAACCTCTGATAAACGGTATTTGTCCAGTGTAGCTTTAGTATCCCAATCCGCGGCCGCCGCAATGGCGATTTGGCAATACTTTGTCATAATGTTAACCAAAAGTCCTACGACTGGGCTCAAAGAAATAATAGATCCCACTAAGGCTGCTAATTGTCTCGCAGACATGCAATCTTCTTATTTAGCCTTTCTAAGTAATTCTTTAGACGTAAGAATTCTAACCTTCAGCACCGAAATTATCCCCTGTTTCAGTCCCATATAATTCCTAACCATTCTATGGTTTGAGTAGGATGCACCACACTTTTGGAAAAATTGACAACAAAACCTGCCGCACATAAATCCCCTCTAATGTGGTGAGCGGCATATTGCGCTTTGTCTAGAGTTTGTTCGAAATTAATACCATCATCAAGATACTACCGAATGAAGGCCCCTGGCTCTCCATAGCTTGACAAGTGGTCTCATTAATTTGGTGAAAATATAAGGAGCTAGCTGTAGATAAACCAAAAGGTAATACAGTAAAAGCAAAATATCTGGTAGTATTATCTGGAAAAATCCAGGAAAACTCTAGGAAGCATCTATAATCTGATGGCCAAGGGAGTATGCGATTATCAATCAAACTAAGAGCTTGTAATTCCGATAACAAATAGGCTATCTATATCTGCCATTGAACGCATGCTATCTGAAATAGGGTGTTGTGCAACCTATGTTCCAACTTACAATGGATGGTTCTCAGGTTTTTCTTTCTCCACTATAAAGCCAACCTTCTTGTTCCGCATGTCATTTTGGCATAATATATATATATAGCAATAGCATATATATATATAGCAATAGCAACAACCAAAAGCATGCAGACGTTGCGATGATTCTCTGAGCCAGGGCCCTGTTAAACCACAGATCGGAATCTTCTTTGTCATGGACAATGTCGAATAGAAGAACATAGAACCCTGAATAAATCTTATAGGAACTAAGAAGATACAAACAAACCTATATACATGCATGCTCTAACAATCTGCATACGGCTAGTACGGTCAGTATGATCATAGTTAATAGAGTGGAGTGGTTAGGAAACCGACAAACTTCAAAGGGGCTAACAAAGGCGCTGCGATTTATGTTGGAAGGGGGTAAGACAAAAGATTGTACACGGTCATAGTTAATTAGCGTCCCCTGAATGACTGAACCCACACCTTTTATTGGCTGATTGATGAACGTAGTGGAAATTGTTTTGATTTTGTGCACGGTAATGGTTTAAAAAAGCGAACAAAGATATACAACAAAGAAGGTCGCTGTGTTTCATAACCATTCCACTCTATTAACTGAGATTTGATCATCTGGGCCCCGTTAGTAATAATAATAATAATAATAATAATAATAATATAATTGCTTTATTTATCGAGGGTAGCATTTCATATCGTACAGATAATATACACGTGGCCCTCAACATAAAGAAAATAAATAAATAGATGATTAATAACAGTAACAACTAAGCACTAATAAAGACAGTTTCGAATTACAATAATCATTGGAAGCAGTGAGGTTAACCTGCATAGTATGCGTTCAACTTGAAGGAGAATGAATCTCTTGAGGCTGCTTGTTTTAGTTCAGTTGGTAGTTTGTTCCATAGAGAAGCAGCGCTAAAACTGAAAGTTTTCTTGCCAAAGGTTTGCTTCACCTTTGGAAGCATAAAGTTGTGGGCAGCGTTCCTTGTGTTAACCGAGTGTGTGTCTTTCAGCAGTTTGAATTTATTTCGGACGTATTCAGGCGTTTTACCATTGAGGGTCTTATACAACAGCATTAGTTTGAGGCGTTTTACTCGTTCAGGGAAAGGAATTATGTTCAAGTCCGTAAAAAGCGTGGAAGAAGGGGTATCCCATGGGGCATCTAAAATTATCCGAGCTGCTCTTTTCTGTAGGCGGACCATAACTTCACAATTCGCTTGAGAAGTTGTTCCCCAAATTGTTGATCCATAGTCCATGATGGGCTGGACGAGTGTGGTGTAGTATAGTATTCTTGCTTTTGGTGTTAGAAACTGTTTTATTCTTCTAAGGAGGCCGAGTCTCTTGGAGATCTTGCCCTTAACGTACCCGATTTGGGTGTCCCAAGAAAGGCTAGTATCGAGATAGATTCCAAGTAATTTTGTGTTTGTAACTGATTCAATTGTAGTATTGTCGTTGACGGCTACAACCAGGTTTTTGTTTTCCTTCTCTAGCTTACGCCATTTCGGTTTGCTGCAAATTATCATTGATTTGGTTTTGTTACAGTTGAGTACCATTTTATTCTCACTGGCCCACTTTGTTATTGGCTTCAACTCAACCGTTAGAGTGGCTTGAACCTTCTCTAAGTCTGGACCTGTTGCTAACTGAGTAGTGTCATCAGCATAGACTTCCACGCTGCTGTTGGAAACGTGAAGTGGAAGGTCGTTGATGAAGACAATGAACAGAAGAGGACCTAGTATTGACCCTTGTGGGACTCCTGAATTCACGGGAAGAGAGGATGACAGCTGTCCCTGAATAGCAACTTTCTGTGTTCTATCGGTAAGGTATGAACTGAACCAAGCAAGAGTTGACTTCGAGAGACCATAAATTGCCAACTTTTTGAGAAGAATATCATGGTCAACAAGATCAAATGCCTTTCTATATATAGTAGTATATCATGCATGGAATTACCCCCTTATTTGGTGCACTATGTTAATTTTTGGTGCGCTATGTTATTTTTTTGCGGCGTACCTGATCAGAATTGCGGCGTATGCATAAATTAAAGTTGCCTCTCATTGAAGTGGTGGGCTCATGAATAAAATGCGGCGTACTTGATCAATAAAATTAATATTTCTGTGAATGAGGTCATCGATCTATTCAAGCATGTTTGGGCAAAGCCTATTGTTTGGGGTCGTCTATAAAACCAGGAGCGATCGGCCCTGAATACATTCGAAGTTGAATGAAAAAAGTAATACCTATCTCGCAATATCTAAACCCCTTTGTCGCGTAAATAGTAAGAACAAACTACTCGTGATAGGCTCTAAATTGTCTTTATTATTTTCCTTCACAGTTAATAACTCATAAGATAATTGTATACAAAATCCGGTATGGTTCATTAGATCAACTCTGCTATTGTTCTTAGGGATTAGCGATAACTGAAGGGCCTATTATTTTGAGGAAAACTCTTGAGATGCAAATTCTTCTCTAAAACTTAACTATAATTACCATAATTAACAAAAGAAACTAGTACGAAACAAGATTTTATTGATTCAAACCATGTTAAGCGATAAGATTTACAACGTTAATACTTGTAGGGATAAGGCTTCCGAATTCGCATTGATCGTCTGATCCGATCGGCTTTTAGATAAGGTCCAACACTTTCTTCGGTATCATCATCCAAATAATTCTGGAATTCCAAACGTCTACTCGGAACAAGATTTTATTGATTCAAACCATGATAAGCGATAAGATTTACAATGTTAATACTTGTAGGGATAAGGCTTCCGAATTCGCATTGATCGTCTGATCCGATCGGCTTTTAGATAAGGTCCAACACTTTCTTCGGTATCATAATCCAAGTAATTCTTGAGTTCCAAACGTCGGCGTTTTCTTCTTTTTCGTAGCGGGGTTAGAATGGGGATTCGTATGTTTTCTCTGAATTGGGCACTGTGGCTGGTTCAGAGGAATCTAGGTGTAATTGTGGCGGTATGGTTGGTGAGCTCAAAGAAATGTTCGTGGCTGGGGACTGATATACTTTTGCTGAATACGGCACTGTGGCTGGTTCAGCTGAATCTAGGTATACTTGTTGCGGTGTGATGGGTGTATCGGCTATTTCTTGTTCTTGGGGTTGGGTTGCGATACCAGGTAAAAGAGTTGTAGGAGGTACAGGATAGTGACTCATTTGGTGTTTATACCCCATAAAGTTGTTTTGAAGCTGGACATAATTTCTTGCTTTCTGGGTCTGACTGAGATCATTACGGTTTAATTACCCTATTCATATCATCCTTCAAGCTTTGCATTTTTTGTACTTGTGGAGAAATTGTAAAGCCCTGCTGCTCGACGTACTTACGCAATACGTTAGAAACGCTATCCTCGTTAGATATCTCTTGTGGTTGTTGCTGTTTGCCGGGTAAAACATTGGTCCTTAACCTACAGCCCTCCGGTGTATTTGGTTTTAAGTCGACAAACAAATAACCATAAGGTCTCCTAACAGCCTCTTCGTACTTAATGAGAAAATACTCCGTCTGCCTGGAATACATTTGCTTGGCCAGTGTTAAAATCTGTAGTTTGTCACGTGGTTCTTATACAGCACCAAGTAATGACTGTTTAAACTGATGCTGCGATTGCCTTTAACCTGATAAAATAGGTTCTGTAAAATGTAGAGGACACTCAGATTTCGGTGATGAGATCCTTTGGTAAACAGGTTGACAATTCTATTATCATTTTCCGTTTCAGTCATCTGATCATCATTGACAATCAGGTTTCGTACATGTACATCAAAATAGTGATCTTGCTCGATATCAGGTAGGATTCCTTTCACAAATTCGATATCAGGTACCGTACTAAGGAGTGCTGTATACGCAGGCTGCCACTGTGAATAGCACCAGACAATCCTCTGGGGTGGATGGGAAATTGTTTGATGGGCTTGTTCGAGTAACGTCTGAACCCAGACCGTTTTACCACATCCTGTCATACCAGCAACCATACAAGTAAACGGATGAATGAGTTGAAAAGAGCTACAAATGCCCTTTGTACTTTGAAAACCATTGTTTTGTGATGAAATAGTGGTATGGTGTCCATTCGATAGAGCTTCAGTAGGATGAAACTTATTTTGATGACGTTTTAAATCATATGGTCGGGAGAAGCCTCCATGACAACAAGGACAGAACATTTTTTTGACATGTTGATGCTTCAAGAGATTAAATAAAATGTACCCCAGGCGATGGTATACTCCCATTTATGCTAACAGTTCTGCCGCCAACCTCAACGCCCGCCCCCCGTAACGCCCGCCGCCCGTAACGCCCGTAACGCCCTCAACGCCCGCCGCCCGTAACGCCTGCCGCCCGCAAGCCCTGAACGCCCGCAACGCCCTGAACGCCCGCTGTCGATTTGACGAAAGAAAGGAGTATTGATGAGGCGGGAACTTCACTTCCCTGTGCCGCTCGTGATCGTTTTACCATAGCTGCTATTGCCCACCTACACAAAACAATGATGAAAATTAGTCAGAGCAGGTGAGATATCTGGAGACGAACTACGGCTGCTTTGTGGATTGCGCAATTTGATGCAGTGCGAGACACTTTCCAAGCCGGTACGAAAACGCTTTCCCAAACTGATGTATTGCTTCTTTTTCCTCTTAAGGGCTCCCGAGGAACTGGACGACTTGGGAACTGGACCAGACGACTTTGGGGTGGGACCGGACGTCTTGGTGACAGGACCGGACGTCTTGGGGACTGGACCGAACGGCTTAGGGCCTGGACCAGACGACTTTGGGGTAGGACCGGACGTCTTGGTGACAGGACCGGACGTCTTGGTGACAGGACCGGGCATCTTGGGGACTGGACCAAACATCTTGGGGACTGGACCGAATGGCTTAGGGACTGGACCAGACGACTTTGGGGTGGGACCGGACATTTTTGGGACTGACTCCTCCCGAATGGAAGACTTCGCTCGCAAGTTCCAGTTGAGGAAATGAAACGCCCTGATAGTTTTGGGGGCCAGTGACCTTCTCTTATGATCAAGTATTGCATTGTACGCTGAAAAAGACCGCTCCACTTCATACGAGCCAAGTGTTGATGTACAGTAACATGATGCTATTTTATACAAGCTTGGGAGCTTTCTGGCATTCGACTTCCAAAATAGCGCTAGATCCAATTCTCCGCTCTTGCTGTGTTTAACCGCTGCTGGGCCAATGACGCTTACGTACATGTGCCACTCGCTTTTGGGGACATCTGTCATCCCGGGGATGCAGTTTATTGACTGATAGTCCACATCTACATTAATAAGATTTCGCGGATCAAGTATTCTGACTTCTTGTAAGAAATGATTGCCCGGCTGCGCTACCGCGACAACGTACTTCTTCAGCTTCGCATGAGCGTCAGTAAATGCTGACCTCACGGTGTCGACGACTTCCTCCTTCTCTCCACTATTGAAAAAAATGGGTCCATCGAAACAAAATTCCAAGTCGCCTTCATTCAACGAAAAATTCTCGTGAAGGAGGAAGAGAAGAATGTCCATTCTATTCTGCGACTGGGTTACGTGGGGAATCCTCTGTTGGAAATAATCAAGAAGAGTTATTAATCTCGGTCCCATGGCTTCGATGACCATCAGCTGAGCATGCAGGATCTTCATGAAAGATTCATCTTCGTACATTTCCTCAAGTCACAGTGAACTGCTCGCAATATGTCTCCCACGTTCGAGCTCTTGATCAATGAACCCCTTGTAAAGCGAGTGATACTTCGCGTGGTAGATGGCAGAATCAAACCATGCTGACCAGCTCTTTGTGGTCGGATTAGGGGGCATGGTAGCCTTGCCTTCAAGACTAGCGGTACAATTAAGAAAGTTCAAAAACCGACTTTTGCGACCACTTGAAAAAACAAATTTCGAATACACTTCGCAAACTCAGTGGCCGCGCTAAAGTTCTTCTTAAAATCATTTGCCACGAGACTTACGATATGACTATGGCAAGTGATATGAACGCAATACTGGAACAAGCAGGAGAGAGTATCTTGAAATGCTTTTTTCATATAAGCAGCATTATCAGAGTTGAAAATTAGCACATTGTCAAAGTCTATTCCATACTCATTGACAGTCTTAACGACTGCTTGAGACACTGTCTTATTGTTCGTCTCCGATAGAAAGTGTGTCTAACAAGAAAGCAATGTTGTGTCCGCTTGGGGAAAGCTCATCAAAGTCGAGAATTGTCACCATAACATCCAAAACATACCTTCCGTCGTCATCGCTTAGCTCATCCACCATAAGGGCTACATTTTTATTATTTAACAGTTCTTTTAGTTCCGCTTTCTCAGCCTCGTACACGTCAAAAAGATAATCACGAAGTTGCGCGCACTTCGGTATGGCTCCTCCGTTAACCACTCGGGATTTCAAGAAGTCTCTCATCTCAGGGTTGTCAGACTTGTGTAGTGGTATATTCGAAGCAGTACACGCTTTGATACACTCATGACATACTTTAACTTTTTCCTCTTGGGCTTGGGTCTTACATTCAAAAGATGTTTTCAGCGTCTGCTGTCTACTACTGTCGGATTTCTGCGCTCTTCTCTTGTGCGACGCGGCCTCGAGGTGCTTATCGAGAACATATTTTCTCACATGGTCGACTACAAGATTGCATGTGGAACAAAATAACAGGCCGTTATCAGCATGAAATGTACCTTTTGGGTATTGATTTACTCGATCTCGAGCTGAAATATTTATCGCTTCGTGACGTTTCCGTTTAATTTCCTCTGTCGATTCTCTTACAACGAAATTATCCATGTTTTTAAACCATAATTGAACTCGCAAAACGCTATGGAGGAACTCGATCTGAAAAGAATTCACATTTTCCCGCGGAAAACGTAAAAACAGAGTTTTTTCTATTCCAAATTGTGATTCGCCACTTAGGAAACTTTGTCTATAGACTTTCCACCAATAATGAGGCACGTTCTATCGAAATTTAGACAACAGGCCTGCCTTGTTATTCCCGTTGTGAATCGTCGTTTCCATTGCTCGATGGTCGACGATTTGGGAAGGAAATCTACTGTTAACTTCGGATAAATTGGGTAAGAGTCTTTGTGAAATAGCGAAAATAGATACCTGTGTTATGATTTTCTATAAATTTCTCCAAATTATGCGGGATTATGCGGGAATTGCCGGATTATGCGGATTATGCGGAGCAAGCCAAATTATGCGGGTCCGCATCCGCGCATAATTCCATAAGCCCTGTATATATGGCTTTTCCAATTTAAATGTTGATCTAACATAATACCAAGATATTTGGTCTCATTCTTTTGTTCTAATGGCTTGTTTTGAATGGCAATTTTTAAGTTATAATTTACCTTTTACTGATGGAAAGAGAAGAGAACATAATTAGATTTATCAATATTCAAAGTCAACTTGTTTGCACAGAGCCAATCATTGACCTTAAGTAATTCTTGATTAATTACCTGTTCTAGATTGGCAAGATTCTTGTCAGCATAGAACAAGTTCGAATCATCAATCAGTTCTGATATCCCTTCAACTCTAGCATGTGGAAAATGTTCTTCCAACATGTCTCTGGTCATGATTGATACCTGGGTACCAGTGTCCCACAAAGCCATACACTCAATGTCATTCAAAAGGCACTTCATTGTACATTTTCTTCCTACTAGACCAATAATTATGTCGTGTTTTCTAGGACTTAAATGGCTTATAAATGTAGTATCATCAGTATCTGAGGGCTTCTGTTGTGACAGCTGCTTTATAGCTTGACATACCTCTTTGTGCTGGGGCCAATGCTGCCTCTGGCATCTCTGATAACAGTACCAAACCACCTTACACTGAACACAACGTCTACACCTGATGTCTTGTGTTTCTAACTTGTCACAGCAATTACATTGTTGGGACACTACAGGGATCTCGACTACTTCCGGTCCCGTGGTGGCAGCCGATTCTCGTTTAACAGTTTCTGTACATCTTGTTGTTGCTGGCGGCACCCCACAGCATAATGGTTATCACTTCCGCACTTAAAGCAGTGGATGCATTTCTCTTCCCCATTCTCCAAACAGGCTGAGCACTCGAGTGGCCGTTGCCCCGGGCTACCCCTTCCACCTCGGTACCTCCCCTGGTTACCATGGTTGGGCTCGGGCTGGTGGTCATCCCATGGCCTGTTCCTTACCTCCGTCCTCAAAACTTCGACTTCTGCCTTAAGTCCTTGAATTGCTGCCATAGTCTCATTCGGCAGGGTAGATTCTTTCTTTGAAGCCTGCATGGGTGTCTTATTCACATGCACTTCCGGTTCAGTGCTGACCTGAGATACTTGAGTTGGTCTGGTTCTCACCTGGAATTTCAACTTCCGGTTTCTCTCTACTTCTGATGACATTGCAGTATTTAACTGGTGAATTAGTTCTTCATCCTCTATTGACTGGTCACCCAGATATGGACGAAGCTTGGTCCTTATACTCTCCTCCAGGAGCCCGGTCTCAAGGGTTCTAAGGAAGAGTCTCTGGATATGATCTGCCTCATACTTCAACGAGTCGTGACCCTCTACACTTGCAAAGATAATCTTTTGTCTCAAGTCAAGAGCACACATGAGAAATGCCTGTGGAGTTTCTTTTGCACTCTGACACAAAGAGGCTAAGCTTTGGTACAGTTATGTAGTATTTTTCACTCCATAATGTCTACGCAGTATTTTCTTAAGGCGATCAAGTGAGAGTTCCTTATAGGATTCCAGATAACTCCTAAGGACAAGCCCTGGTATAATTGCACGGATAACACCATCGTCAATCTCATTTTCCTTATAACCTTGTCCCACCCCAGCACCTATTTGCCTTATCAGGGAATTAAAGGTTAATTTGTCCTTTTGTTCCGGTTCGCCTATCTGGCCTATCATTTTAAACTGGCGTCGCAGAACACTTGTGGACCCAATGAGAGAATGAAGGGTTGGTGTGTCAACTACTTCTGTTTATTTTGGCTTTGTCTTAGTGCCATTACTCTTTGTCTGAAATTTCTTAGATTTTATGGTTTTGCATCAACTTAAGCTCTTCGATTTCCTTTTTTAGAAGTAAAACTTCTTTCTTATCCTTCTTTACCTCCTCTAAGGGCGGTGGGATATCGATGACAATCTCCATAATTTCTTGGAGGAAAGAAACCTTTTCCTCTTCAGGCACTTTTGTCAGTTCTTGTTCAATTATAGTACCAATCATGTTGACCACTGTAACCTGCTTCTTTCCCTCTATATCCGCCTCATTTATCTTAAGGTATTTCGCCACTAACTTTACTATTCCCAGTCCCGCTTTACAAAGTTCTGTCTGCAGTCGAAGCTGAAATTCCTCAGCCGTCTTGTGTTGCACGATCGATTCTCCAGTGTAGAAATCGCTAATTATAAGACCCACTAAAACTCGGTTCCGACGAATAACTGTAGTCCCAATAAGGACAGTTCTCGGGACACCCCTTTCAACTTAATATATTTAGTCGCTTACCTATTCGCAACGACCAAGACAGGGCAAAACAATCGACTTCCACGCCATCCTGTTTCTCATTCACGACGACACGAGTGGATTTCCTCGATGAACTCCGGTGTATTCCATTCAAAACACAAACGCTTTTATCTAGTTTTCTTGTTTAAACTTTCCCGTCTGAGCCGCCAATTTTGTAACCCAACTTCCCGTGGTATTTGGCCGGGTTCGGCGATAATAATCCCAAAACAACCACAAGAACAACCATTTGACTCGACCATGTGCTTTCTTCTTTTATCTGCCCGCAAAGGCTTATGGGTTATACAACTCTCGCGCCAATCACAATATATATTTTAAGATAAATAAAACATATTTACGGTCGAATTTGAATTTTGGTTGGTTTTGGAGACGGGAGGAAACCGGATAAACAGCATAAAACCCTCAGACAAAGGCGAGAGGCGAGATACCAACAAACTAGACTCACATAGATCACATACGGGAATCGAACCTTGGTTAAAGAGGTGAGAGGTGAAATCCTTAACCACTGCATGCACGATCTCTACATAATATTTTAGTTTAAAGAAGCTTGCAGAATTAACAAATTACCTTATCATGTTCGAGGGATTGTTGCAGGGCCATCCTCAATGCCTGTTCTTCGTCCTGCAACTGGAATCTTCTCCAGCACGTATTACGAAGCGGGGAGTTCCCTCCAACGGCCTCCGCATACGTAGTGTATTTCTTACTACTTTCTGACTCAGAAGAGTGTTTTGGTAATTCATTAGGCTCCATTATATGTCAAGCTGGTAAACACTGTAAAGGGTAGACGCACTAGAGATCGCACTATACAAAGATATAGAAACTGTGCTATGCCATGGATCTGCGAAGGTGATAGACTATATCACACTTTATCACGATAAAGATAAAGACAATCGGTCTTTGTTGTAATATAAGTAAGTTGTAATCATATTGCAAAGTAATATTATTGATGAGTTAGGAGAAAATACCGTCTGATCAGCTATTGGTGCGCCTGCTGTGGAAGTAGTGGCAGCTTTCGCGGTGAACCATAGCCGTCAGTGCTATTTCCGCTAATGATAATGAAGCCCATACATTCCCTTTTTTTACCAAACTGCTACTGTGGGGTTTTCTTTTAATTGCTGCGGCAGTCAGTGCCGTGACACTCACCGTCAGATTAATCTAACACCTAATATTATTTTCCTTTTCCTGAATTAAATGGCCAAAAGACTACGGCTTTTGTTCTGCATTTGTTTGGCTCTCCCCCTCCCCGTACATTCATTAATTCGAAGTAATCTTTTAGTTTATTTAGAAAAATTACAGGAATTAGTGAAATGACCCAATTCTGACTACACTGACAAGAGACTTCATAAGTATAGTTTATTGTGGGATAGTCGCCAGACAACTCCGTATACTACAATACAATTTACTATTTACTAATATAAATTGTATTCCTAACTAATGGGAAACTGCCATATACGAAAAACCGCTTAAACCACGAAAAAACATCCTGGGGTTGGAGCCAAAAAACGCGGGGAAATGCGGAAACGTACTCGTCGACCTAATGCAGCAACGCTAGTTCTCCGAGGGCTAGAGAACTAACAATCGACTTACTAAGTCTATACAAAGTAACCGTACTATAATCAATAAGATAAATAAAATAAATTCGAAACAAACGTGGAGCTGACTGGCCTAGAATGACTACTTTTCCCGCTCGAAGCAACTTAAATAAGTTAAAGCTTAACAATGATAAGTCTGAGCTGCTTGTGCTTAATGCTCGTCATCATCCTCAAGTTGCTCTTGATTCGATTTATGCTGCAGTTGAGCTAATACACTCATCTAAGTTCGCCAAAAACATTGGTGTTTGGTTCGATGATACCTTGTCTATGCAGAAACAAGTAAACTCAATATGTAAAACGGCATTCTTCCATCTTAGAAACATCGCTGGTATAAGGAAATTCCTATCACTTAAACATTGTGAAATCCTTATTCATGCATTTATTTCATCTAAACTTGATTACTGTAACTCGCTGTTATCAGGTTTGCCAAGGGACTTAATGAAGAGACTACAGTATGTTCAAAACTCGGCTGCACGACTTCTCATGTACTCACGCAAATATGAACATATCAGTCCTATTATGAAGGAATTGCACTGGTTGCCCGTAGCAGAGAGGGTTGACTTTAAGATTTTACTACTGACATTTAAGGCTTTAAATAATATGGCACCTTTTTATCTTAATGAACTTTTAACTCCATATGTTCCGAAACGGTCACTACGCTCTGCTACCAAAAATTATTTAGTTATTCCTAAGTACAATTTAGAGTCCTATGGTCGCAGAGCTTTTTCAGTTACGGCGCCGTCCTTATGGAATAATCTACCAGAAAACATAAGGATTATTCAATCTTTGACTGATTTTAAAAGTTCCATTAAAACATTTCTTTTTAAGCGCGCATACTATTCATGATGTAATTTTGTAATGTTTTTATATATAGATATATTTTTAATCTTATCATAGTTAACTACATCAGTGGTTATAGTTTTAATATGTTTTTACAGAATGTAAAGCGCTTTTGGATTTTCGAAGAAACAGCGCTATATAAATCTATTATTATTATTTTACCCAGACCCACGACATTTTACCCACGACGACTTACCCGCGACCGACCATTAGCTACTCCCCCTAGAGAGACGTCGACGATAATGCCGTCCAGTGACGTCAAAGTGGATTAAAATTTTAAATAATGCAAATAACTGCAATGACGGCTGTAAAGAGTTCGTTGGGTTAATCTTGAAACAGATTATGTAAAATTTAAAGCCCTACTTAGCTGCATCCATATGCTTCTCAAGTGCCTCTTAAATGTATACGTATGTTGTTAAAACCTTTTTGAAGCAACAAATCATTATAATATTTGAGTATATATAAATATGTGGGTCACGAAAACAAAGCCATCGCTCGCCTTGAGAAATTATTTGAGGTTATGCCGGCCAAAATTAAAGCTCTACCTACATCTATCTGCATCCATTTGCTTCTCAAGTGCCTCTTATGTTGTGAAAACCTTTTCGAAGCAACAAATCGTTATTTTATTCCCGGGATTGTTGGAGTTGATCTTGTCTTCCGTTGATCTTTGTCTCGCGATCTGCCGTTCGAATCGACACAGCTAGAAGATATTACCATAAAAACGAATATTGCTATTTACTAACTTGCCATCACGAAGTAAGGTCTATGATGAGCACAATGAATTTGGGTTATCCTCCGTTTATTTTTTCAGTTGCGACATACTAACATACTTAGCTAAGTGCTTCTGAGTAGGCTTGTGTTTTCGGGAACTCGTTAATCCCAATAAGTCGTGTCAAATTACAGTGGTTGCACTAACCCGTAAATAGTTTTTAAACTATTGTACATTTTTGCATTCTTTTTCTTTGGACCAAGAATTACTCAATACCAAAAATGGCAAAAACTTTGTGGAAAAGTAAAGAAGCTACACACTATTAAACGAATGCAGTCAACAGTGTTACGACCCCCAGAAATTCACATAAATCTATATAGCAGTATCTGCACTTTCGTTCACAACTCAAGCGATTGACTACAAATCGATAGTTCTTGTTCGAAGGTAATTATTTAAAAAAATTACATACTGGAAGAATATTGGCTGGCGTCCCTAAATTAAAAGGTAACTCCGATTCAGAAACAGAAAATAAAATCTCATTAATTACAATGCTGTGCAGAATAAAAAATCCGTAAAACTAAAATACAGTCAAAGGGTTTTATGATAATTAGAGTTAGTTATTAGGCTCTCCAGCCACTGGTGGCCTGGGGACTTTTAAACCTATCATACATTTAAAAATAGAGGAACACGCATCCGTGCGTTTTTTCTTGATTGTTTTGTGTGGAAGACAGTTCAACCAGTAATAGTTACTGTTCCTCATCCAACCCCATTGTTCTCTCTCTGCACTATAAAATATCAACGATGGCAACCAGCGCACTTTAATTTTATAATTAATGCAGCCAGAACTTGTTGACTAGCTGCACTATTATCAATATCAGTTTGCTACCAGAAACTTATCTACCTGTACCTGAACAGGGAAATTAAAGGTATATATTGGCTGCTCCTCTACCCTCTACACTACAGATACGTTAGGGTTACACGTTAGGGTTACACGTTAGGGTTGTAATTAGTCGGGGAGCTGAGGTCGAAAAATAGAGGTTTCGTTCAACCCAGACCACAGTAAAGGTTTGACACCGGATTATGGTAGAATAGAACCTACTGAACAATGCCAGGTACTTCATAGAGTTGAATTGTGATATCAGTTTCAAGTTAAGGCCATGTTTTGTTACGTATTCTACGTTTTAGCATGGAAACGAGGCTATTCAAATAATCCGATTTAACCTGGCTAATTCTTTGTAAAAATAGGCAAAAACACCGACAAAGGTAACTTGTCAATATTATGATTGATTATCGCTATTGATAAACATCAAAAGGTGTCACGTGACTTGTCACGTGATTTGCTGGAAGCCAGAAACCTGGTAGAAATCGAAAAAAGTGATACATGAACGATTCTGTCACAGAACAGCCCAATGAAACGGCTTATACTTTGAATTTTGGAATAATATTGCTTTCTACATATTACTACGTATTAATTAGGTATTTTAAAACTCTCAAACGGTTATATTACGTTTTTATAGGCAAATGCACGTCAACATGAAAACGAAGCTCTGTTCAATCACTTATAAATTGCGTTGGCTATGTGTATGAAATTAAAATAATACTGAGATAGTGAGTACCTGTTGTAATTATAATGATAAAGTGTGTCAGCGAACTTTAAGGGAGTCACGTGACCAGAGATGTCTATTTGCTAGCATCAAAAGAAAACCTAATATGATATTCGCCAGACTCGTTATTGGGTTGATCCAGATCGAGGCTCTAGATATCCAACATGGCGGCCTCCATGGTCACTTCTCTACGTCGTCTGTAAGTATGGCAAATTCATATTCAATAAGTTCGCTTTTCAATGATTTCTTATTAATACAGCGAGGCTTTATTATAGATATGTTGTACTACAATATATATATAGAGGATATTACACGGTGGTGAGAAGATATGAAGTTTATCCTCAAGAGTCGAAAACATTTCGTGAAATGCTTTCGACTCGAGAGAATAAACTTCATATCTTCAAACCACCGTGTAATTTTCTTTTTATTATATGGACAATTAAACTGCTCTAAGAACTTTATCTATTCATTTGACTTACTGTCAGTACAAACTTCTTCGTGATCTTTCTAAGCTGTTCTGGGGAGTTTCATCGGATTTCCTTATCTCTTCGTTGCAGTCGAGAAAATCTTTAGAGAGTTTTAGATCGTATTTGGCGTTTTGTGCTCAGAATATTCATTGTCATGCAGCTCATTTAAGCTGTTTACATCTTCCTCTGTGATTTTCACGAACCTACCGCCATCTTTGTAGTTCAGAAGGCGGCAAACGTGACGTCATCGATATTTTCAGTAGTAGTGAGGATATGGAAAATATGCTGCTCAGTATCGGATGTAGTTTCGTATGAGTTGTACTAGTGGTTTATTTCTCAGTTAAACACTATCGTCCATATAATAAAAAGAAGTTAAACATCCATAAGTTCATCAGCAATTTGTCAACGGAAACCATGCCGTAAGCCGTTCCAACCAGCCATTTTCTCAAGTGTGGACTGACATGGCTCTTGAACAGTCCATCAACGCGGATTCCAAATCAAAGGGTGGAATCATCGGCATCACACAGAGCCCAGCCGCACTTGAGAGGTGGTTCCTTACAAGTCACGAGCGTGCGTCAGTTACAACAGCACTCAAGGAAATGTGAAATGTACGCCATTCGGGAGTGTGATAGATTAGGAACGCACAAAGAAGCGGCACCAAAAAGGGTACAACGGGATGAAGATGATATACAGAAACTTGTCACATGTTTTACATCTGGCCTGATGACAGACCCTTTTGCACAAGACACAGAATCCCTTGTCAACTTTGATACAGGCGTGGTTCTGCCTACTGAAGTAGCAGAAAATCTAGTCAACTGCACGGAGAAGGGCCGGGAACAGATGAAGACATTCGTCCACTCGATACTAACGAAGTCAGTTTCTGGGATCCCGTACAAAATCTCAAGATCAAGACATTTAATACGCTAACAAAGAAGGTTCACGTTAAAGCGGCAGATGAGAAATATGTCAAAATCGGTGCCGATAGAGACTTGTTTGGACGGCTTCTAATCGCTGCTAATGTTAGACAAATCAATCTCAAGGAAGTTTTAAGCTATGAGCTATCCTCAGTACCATTTGCACTTGCACATCCAGATGATAGCCTAACAAAGACGAACAAGAGCATCCTCTTCTCGATCATGGAGAGAAATGTATGTGTCCTTCCAACGCTCCCAGCGCTACCTCCGTAAACTTCTTCAGTCTACATAATCGATGGTATGGCTTTGGTACATATGACTAGATCTGGTGGTGCAAACAACTTTGTGAACTGGTAGCTAAATACTACTCCATCATCACAGCTCCACTACATCATAATAACTGCAATCAAGTAGACATTGTCTTCGATCGATACTGGAATAGGTCAATCAAAGCTGGAGAGCGCATAAGACGGGGATTAACTTCTTGGGAGTTACCATCTCCGGATTGCCACGGATGGGCAGTAGAAGACAACTGTTTACAACCAATTCTCATCACAAAGGAGCCGGCACCAAGCCCGGGGGGGGGGGGGGGACTCCCTTATGTGAGGGATACATGGATGCTCGTCGTACCTTTTAGGGGTCACAATCAGGAGTTTGGTACCACTTAGGGTATCCACCATCAAACACAGACCTTTCTATGTAAAGCGGTACCTTTTAGGGGTCGGGTGTCAATTGAACAAAAAAGCTGTTATCAATTTACGTTTTTATTATCTTTTAGGGGTCAAAATAATCTTGAGCCACGCCCATTTTAGTACCTCTTAGGGGTCAAATCGAAAATGTCCGACGAGCATCCCTACCCCTTTTTATGGGAGTTCCCCCCCCCCCTCCCCCCAGGGGGCACCAAGAAGCATTTTGGAGTTGACTTCATGCCAATGTGAGAAGTCAGAATGCAGAAGTAACTGTTCCTGTAACAATTTTGGACTATCTTGTACAGAGGCTTGTTTTTGTATGGCTGATGAGACGTGCAAAAATCCTCACGGAACATTACTGCAATACTCTAGTGATTCTGATGAATCTGATTCAGAGTGAACAGTTTTCAGTGAGATTAAAAACATTCAGTATACCAGAACTCACAGACAAGCATCCGATTATAAGTATATAATAAGGGAATTTGGTGGCGTTTAGCATGTATTGTTTTTATGATACGTCCTGGAATAGACAATATTCGTATTCTCACGGACGAGCTGGAACGAGCACTCAATGGAGGCTCATGCGGGGGAATCTTTTCTAATGCTAAATAGTTTTTAGCGAATTCCCCCGCACGAGCCTCCATTGAGTGTTCGTTCCAGCTCGTCCGTGAGAATACGACTATTGCCTATTACGCGGGGACTGCATACCACATTCAGAAAGTCATATTCCACTAGAATATGCAATAAATTTAAATAAATATCCTTGCGTTTCCGATGATTGTCTTTATTTTAGCATCTTTCTATTCAGAAATGTCTGATTTGATCACGTGTTTGCCATATCCCTGGTCACGTGACTCCCTTAAAGTTCGCTGACACACTTTATCAGGTACTCACTTTCTCAGTATTATTTTAGTTTCATACACATAGCCAACGCAATTTATAGCTGATTGAACAGAGCCTCGTTTTCATGTTGACGTGCATTTGCCTATAAAAACGTAATATAACCGTTTGAGAGTTTTAAAATACCTAATTAATACGTAGCAATATGTAGAAAGTAATGTTATTCCAAAATTCAAAGTATAAGCCGTTTCATTGGGCTGTTCTGTGACAGAATCTTTCATGTATATATTTTTTCGCTTTCTACCAGTTTTCTAGCCTCCTTTGCAGCCGTTCTTTGTGTCGGTCCTAAACTCTCTCCCCACTAACGCCTGCTCAATGGAGCGCTACATTCCTTTCCCATTGTTCTTTGAAAAAATATTTTAACCAATAAAATTTAAGCTATTGTCCTGGAGTGACCAATCAAAATGCAGGTTATATCGATGAAGTTTATGTTTCGTCAAGTAAAGGGTTTTTCCCGCGAAAGTACTTGACATGACAATACAATGTTTGTATGGAAACTCCTCGAAAAATAGTAGATGCTGATAGCCAATGCTTTTTATGCTCAAGTATTCCGCCGATTAAGGAAAGGATAAAGTTTTTGGGAAGTCGTCCGTTGATTTTAAAGGTTTGCTGAAATCGATTGAGATCGACGTGTCAACTTATCTCAACGATTCGAGTTTATTTATCTGCAGTAGAATGTGTTACAAACGTTTATTGAAGCTTCAAAAACTTCAAAACGAGCTGAACAGCGTAAAGCAAACCTTGATAGAGGCATTCCCTAAAACACGAACTAAAAGATTGCGATCGAATACTGACGAAGTCGATGCCTGCAGTTCCAACGAGTCAAAAGTGTCAAAATCAAAGGTCGTGAAATCGCTACGCTTTCAGAGCACATGTAGTACTACCACTTATACTTCTTCAACTACTTGTTCTTTGCTGGATCAAGCACCAACTTCAAATACATTGAGAAGAGATGGCGATGTTTTAAGTAGCCAGGAAGCTACATTTATTCCTCCTCCAAAATCATTGCCCGTGTTATTGAACTTAACGTCAACTCCAATCGGAATTCCCAGACCTGTGAGCTCAAGAGTCAATCCAGCGTCATCTGTCAAACTATCTGTTCACTATGATTCAAAGACTGTAAACAAGACTCTTCCCAAGGAGTATGAATTACTTGGAAAAGCGCTAGCTCACGGTCCTCCACAGAGGATTGCAAAAGCGATACTCAAGTGCCTTAATCTCAAGAAACTTGTGATTGAGAAGGTTCTTCGCCTTGTTTGTAGGGAAGCTTCCGATCTGTGTTCAAGGAAAACACCCTCATTATTAAGAAAGACAGGAAAATCAGACATTGTGAATTTTAGTTTCCAATCATTGTGTGAAGAATGGAAGATGAAAGCGCCGATTTTTTATGCGTTTTTAATGGCAGTAGCTGGCTCTAAGGTTGCAACATGGCTACGTCAGTCCTCCTCAAACAGAGAAATACACAAATGAATGCAACTGCCACCACACTTGGCATTATGCTCAAGACCGGATCTATAGAGGTGATGAATTTAATTGTGTTTGATATTTCTGAACAATTGCATGAATGAATAATATCTAAAAAAATTCTGGGCCTAAAAATTATATCTAATTTATTTTCATCATCTCAATATTTATAAACTTTACTTTTAGGCCAACTTGATTAGATTTTCAAAGATGAAGATTACCACTTCAAATCAAGGTACATTAGACAGAATGAATACTTTCGGTGAGGAGTATGATTATGAACTCAAACAAGCACAATGTAGAATTGTAAAGGAAAGCCATGAAGCCCAAGAATTGAAAGGGAATGACCCAGGTGAAAAAGAGAACTTAGCAAAGAACAAAGACAACCTATCACTGTATAAAGCAACATGCCATCCAGGGTACTCCATTGTTTTTGACAACATTGACCTAGAGATGAAAAGGAAAGACATGACAATGGTCAAGCAAAATAGAGATGTACATTGGGTCAACCACAAGATTGTAATAAACAGAGTGTCTGGAAACCAATTTGAATGGGAAGTGCCAAAACAAGAAATTGTGGAGGTTCCAAATATCAAGTTCCTTCCATCTGTACATGACTATAAACAACAAAGGCATAACTACATTGTTCTTGTGTCAAGAATCCTTGTGGACTACTTCAATTGCTTTAACCAACTGCAGGAGGCCTGCATTCACCACATGAAACATAAGTACACAAAAGAAATGTCTGAAAAGTCTGAAAAGGTAAAACATTGAACAAACATTTGCAGTATCATAGTTCTTTATTCATATATTTCTTCCTATCTTTCTTCCTTTCATTCATTCATTTCTTCATTCCTTAATCAGTCAGTCAGACATTCATTCATTACTTCATTTATTTCACTTAGTAATAGAGAATGTAGATACATGTTTATAGTTCTAATGTACATTTTATCGCATTTAAAAATGTAGGTTCCACTGGGTGTGATTTTCAAGAATGAAAATGAGAATGCAGAAATGTTGGAAATACTTCAACAATTCCAAACATACCTTCCTAAAATCACAGAAAATGCATTTGATCCTCAAATTCTCACTGGAGATCAGCTTTCAGTTGAGAGAGCAGTGAATGTGATAGCATCAGTGAGCAATGGACTTAGTGCCGAAGAACGCCTTGAAGGCTTCAATTTGCAAATTGGTGATTGGCATGCAGCTGTGAAAATTTTGACAGTAATTTTTTTGTAATTCTCCTGCTAATTCTAATAATAAATTATTACTTTCCCAAACACTAAAAGTGTGCAACATAAATAAAGTAGACATGCTATTTTATGCAAATTCTATTATTTTCTATTGTTTAATTAGTGCTATTTAGTATTGCACGCTTTTGGTGTTTGTTCTCTATTCCATTCATTGTACAATAATATTGTCAATCAGTGTCAATTGTCAATCAATTATTTATCTCAAATATTTTATAAAAGCTATATACCATCTCACCTAATCCAACCTGTGTATACTTCCAGTAACTGGGAATGGGGGGGGGGGGGGGGGGGGGGGGGGCTAAAATACTAAATAAATATATTTTTCACTTTTCACAGCAAATGTTCAAACGCTTCTACAATTGTAAATCTGAGAGTGATGCCAGCACTTTATACTCGGATCGCACCTTAATTAATAGGAGAAATGTCAAAGAGGACCCCAAAACAGCATACAGAGCAGATCGAGACTTCTTCGTGCTGGTGATAAAGTCAAGGGTAATAGCTGCAGCAATGAAAGTCCTAGGTATCAATGACAAGTACTCAAGCCCCACTGAGTGTCCAATGCCAGAGGATATAGCAAATGCAAGCAAAGAACAGAAGCTACACTATTTACACAAGGCATCAGCCAAAATCATTGACGAACTGGTTCTACAAAACTCTACTGACGTCTGTAACCAAATTATTCTGACACAAGAACAAGAGGACAGAACAAACCAGCAACCACAAACCTCTGATGGTCGATATCCCTGTAGAATGGAAGGCTGCAAAACAACATTAAGTATGATGGGGTTAGTCGAAGAAAGCACGAGCAAAGTCATTCGTGTCACACACCACCAGAGAATCCAAACTTGCCTCTTAGTTCTTCCAAGAAAGAGACAAAGAACAGAGATGACATTTACAGCTACAACTATGCCTTGTTGGAAGATGGATTATTTTTCCTAAACTTTCTCGATGCTATTGCAGAGGGGGATGGCAATAGGACTATCAGATAGTATAAATTCCTATTACTGTCCTTCAGGGCAGATGGACAACAAAGTACGAAATATGCCCTAGAATGCCTTTACCAGTCATTCCTTGTAAATGCTCTTCTATGTCCAAGAGATGTAGAGCGGTTTACATGGAACAGAACAGTAAACACATTTGGAGGCATTGGAAGGAATGTGCCCCTTGATCTTGACATGGAGCACAGTAATAGATTTCTAAAGCAAGCTATTAAGAACCTAGGGCCAAATGTCACTGAGAAGGCAGTTGAGCGCATTTGCCATGCAGAAAGGGACATGAGAAAGCTCTTGAAAAGCCTTGACGATAGCTTACAAAGGGTAACTGATTCTGGCAAACATACCCATAGTGACACTGAAACAGACCTAGATACCTTAATAACAAGAGCAGTGACCACAGACATATACACAAGAAATGACAGCAGACCTTACAGTCATTTTAAAAGCTTTGAAAGGGATTACCTGAAAGATTTGGACATGTCTTTCATGTATAAATGGATCAACGGTCACCAAAAAAATGTTGTTCTTGGCATTAAAGCTAGATAGAATAATAATAAATTTATAACAAGAGTACAGCCAAGTATGTATAATTGCAGATTTACTTTATACAGTAGTTGTAGAAGTTTTAAATAATCACATGATTACTTTTTCTTAGAGGAATGGAATTCATTACCTATTTTAAAAACCAGGAGAGCATAACCAGGAGACTGAGACACACAGGTCACGTGATGTGACCTGTTGGTCCGCATTTACGCTATTTTTAGACCACCATCCACTAGCATGCGCTGAATTATTTTAAATATTTGACATGCATTTCTGTCTCAGAAAACGTTCAAATCAAGTTCTAAAAATAGCCCGAATGTGGACCAACACGTCAAATTCAGCCGCCAAAGGTTTTTATTAGGGCGCGCATGGAGTCTCAGTTATGCTCTCCTGTAAAAACTTGTTACTGTTAAGTCTATCCAACACAGCTGTTGCAGTTGATCAAACAGCCTTTGAAAATGTAATGTACATAGAATGAATTATTTATGACATATGGATATATGTGTGTTGGAGTATAAAATATATGCAACTGTTGGAGTTATAGCAAATTACTGATACACAATTTGCAATTTTTACAAACAAATTATATAATACATCATATACATGTATACTAGTTATAATTGTTTTGAGTGGAATACCGTGGGATATTCCACGAGCCACTTCTATTTTCTAAAGGTTTTAAATTTATACAGTAGTTGTAGAGGTTTTATTAATCACATGATTATTTTTTCTGAGAGGAATGGAATTCATTACCTATTGTAAAAACTTGTTACTGTTAAGTCTATCCAACACAGCCATTGCAGTTGATCAAACAGTCTTTACACATGTAATGTACATAGAATAAACTATTTATAATGAAATATATGTCTGTTGGAGTATAAAATATAATGTAGCTGTTGGAGTTTCAGTCATACAATTGTTTTGAGTGGAATACCATAGGATATCCCATGAGTCACTTGTATTTTCTAGTATACACACCAGCCTTTAGACGAGTGGAATATCCCTAGTATGCCATTAGAAACTCTTGTATAACTATTTTATCACACACCATAGAAAAACATCCAATTGCTGCAATTTCATGGGAAGAGACAGTTGAATATGGCCAAATAGGCTTTTCTGCTTTCTGATTGGCTGTATTTTCTATTGTGTGGGATGAATTAATATCTTAATCATCGCAAGATGTATTTAATGTCATATGGTCCAATGCACTCAAAGCTGAAATAGGAAGGTCAGCATTACCTGTAGAACAGTTCAATGTCTCATCCATGGAAACATCTAGTAGAGAAGCAGATAAGTTGTTCATTGCTAAATCAAACAATGCATCATCATCTAAGATGTAATTCCAGTCACCAAAGTCATCATCATCTTCCATAGACTCTTCTTGTCCTACTTGGACGCCATCACTTGTATACTCCATCTCAGATACATCTCCAAAGGTTTGGTTGACAATTCTCAAAATATTATGTGCATGTTCAATATCCCATATTTCTACATAATTTACCACATCATCAATGGTAAACAGTTTATCACAGTTCTCGATGACTTGATCTATTTGCAATTCCGAAAAACCAATAAGAAATTTCATGTTACTGTTCTTAACATTAAAAGTAGAAGTCTGTACCAGTTGCTTTAATGATTTATGGTAGGAATGAAGTGAAGTCAAAACCATGTCAAGTTGTTCATCAGTAATATCCCTTGATCTTTCACTGTCACTTGTGGAGGTCTTCTGTTCTGGGTCATAAGGGAATTTGGTAACAATTCCACATTCAGGGCTTTTGCATGAGCATTGTTTGGCACATATATCACAACATAAGTGCATGGGACTTGGATTATCAACCTCACAAGCTAAATCAAAACTGCTAAGTAAATGCTTTCTCCTGCAGCAATCTGTCTTGAGGTACTCTTTAATATCTTTGTTCACATGATTGAGCATTAATCCCTTATAAAGAACAAATGATGAACTTTGCTCTCCATCTCTGCCTGCACGCCCACTTTCTTGAATGTAGGATTCAACATTTTTGGACGGGCCAAAATGTATGGTACGGTTAACACCTTTACAATCGATGCCCATTCCGAAGGCAATGGTTGCCACCAGGACACGTATATCGGAGTCGATTTCTTGAAATGCTTTGAGTACAAGATTTTTATTCGATTCAGGCGTGCATGAATGCAACATTTCCATCAAAACATGTCTCCTGTCATTCAGATCTGCAGTAAACAGCTTATTCCCTAGCATTCCCTTGATAGTAGAGTATACAAGGGTGCACTGTTTGATTGTTTGGCAGTATATTATAGTGCGTGTGGTATGGATGCCTAACTCTTTAAGCTCCTTACCTAACCATTGAAAATATGCATTCACTGATTCGTCTTTTGGCATATAGCACACTGAATAGGCAATGTTTGGTTTACCTGGACTTTCATAAATTATGTAAGGGTTTTCCATCTGTAAACTGTCAATAATCGTCTCCCTCGTATGCTTTGTAGAGGTTGCAGTTACAGCAATCATTGTCACTGAAGGTGCTATAAGAGCTCTCACTTCATGTAGCATGGAGTAGTTCTCCCGAAATGCATCCTTGTTAGTATTATTCGAGGTTCCCCTAACATATGAAAGGAAATATAAGTTAAGTTATTACACATTTTGAAAGAAGCCATTTTGTCTTGAATAAGGTTCGATTAATCGTCGATTTTACTTAGTAAACAGATAAACTTTTTAATGACTTGATAAGAATTACTAACCATTGTTTTATAACGTGAGCTTCGTCCACAGCGATACCACACAACTTCGAATTGTAAGTACTGCTACTCAACAACGTTCTCCATCGTTCACACTTTAGCCAAGCTTCTGGAGTCCCATACACAACCGAGAATTTCCCCTTTTCAATGTCCTTTATCTGTTCACCTTTGATATCACTCAGGCTTACTGCTGATATAACCAAGCCGCTCAAGGCTACTCACTTGATCCTTCATTAGACTGATCAGTGGTGAAACAACCACGACGATATGACCAGTAGTGTCGTACATGCTATCGAAAAGCAATGGCAGAGCAAGATAGATCATGGATTTTCCGCTTCCAGTTGGAAGGTTTACGAAAACATCCCTTCTTTTTAGCACGAATTGGTCCAAGGCTTCGCGTTGATACTTGTTTAATTCCTTCAAATTATGTTTCTCGCAAACGATCTTCACTGCTTCGTCGAACGACGCCATTTTGTTTGCCAAACGAGCGCGAAAATTTCAGCCAATCAGGGTCGAGCTACCCGATTATAGTAGGTTAACTGTGATTCGCCAGAGAATGGGAAAGGAATGTAGCGCCCCATTGAGCAGGCGTTAGTGGGGAGAGAGTTTAGGACCGACACAAAGAACGGCTGCAAAGGGGGCTACCAGGTTTCTGGCTTCCAGGAAATCACGTGACAAGTCACGCGACACCTTTTGATGTTTATCAATAGCGATAATCAATCATAATATTGACAAGTTACCTTTGTCGGTGTTTTTGCCTATTTTTACAAAGAATTAGCCAGGTTAAAGCGGATTATTTGAATAGCCTCGTTTCCATGCTAAAACGTAGAATACGTAACAAAACATCGCCTTAACTCGAAACTGATACCACAATTCAACTCTACGAAGTACCTAGCATTGTTCAGTAGGTTCTATTCTACCATAATCCGGTGTCAAACCTTTACTGTGGTCTGGGTTGAACGAAACCTCTATTTTTCGACCTCAGCTCCCCGACTAAATGTAGAAGAGAAAATAACAATGGAACCTTGGGATCAATAACTGTTATTCAACACAATTTTTGGCAACAATGCTTCCCAATGGTTTTATTGTACAGCAATTCCCACCTGAAATGACAGACAATATGTACTAATTTCACTGTTTTGTGTATGCAAGAACAATATAGAAAGCGCGGCTTTAAGTGATAGATACAGAATGAATGCTTCAGAGGCCTTGGAAGAACTTGGCTGGGGTTCCTTATCAGAGAGACGCAGAAAGCACCGTATTTTATTTGTTTTTAAATGGTTTTATAGACGTACTGGGATTTTACTTTTACTTTTAAGAGAGACATGCACGACTACAATACCAGAAGTAAGAACGACATTTATAAGCCTAAATCTCGTAGCTGGTTTGGCCAACGTCGCCTTTGTTTTCATGCCATTCAGGACTGGAATTTGCTGTCTGAGAGCACGAGAAACATTCTAAAACTAGATCAATTTAAACGATTTATCTAGTTACTTATATATAGTAGTACGTTATTGTTGTTATTATTATTATGTTTATAGCTATTTTTTAATTAATACTTTATATTACTAGATTTTAACCTTTTATAGATTCATAGACATTTTTATTTATTTTTACTCTAATACAGGACCTTCCTGAAAATCACCTTAGGGTGAGGTTTGCCTCCTGTATAAATATTTAAATTATTATTATTAATAATACTTTATCTGATTTACAAACTTGTCTGATAAAGGACGGCCACTCTGACGGCCATTCATTTTGTATCTGACTCATCAAACTTCTAGATGTAGAGAGTCATGTTTTCAGTCATTTTGGCGATACGACTTATTTTGTCCGAGAAAATCGAAGTTTATGTAAACGACCGAGTAGCATGGAACCTCTCGAGACCTGTATTCTGATTGCACCCATAATACTATACTTCCGATTGTTTTTGTACTGCACTTTCTAAAGGTTAGGGTGTTTTCTATTGTTGGGTAGGCCAATACTGTCGCTCGCTTCGAGAAGTTCTACCCGACCCAAACGACCATATCTATATTACATTTATTAACACTCACTTACCATTCCTTTCCTTTGTATTGTGTCATGAATTATTAATGGCTTTGATAATCTCTGATATAGCGCAGAGAACAATGGGACTGCATAAGTAACAATAACTAGAATACATAATTATTGCATAAGGAACAATAACTAGAATATATAATTATTACATACGGAACAATAACTAGAATAGATAATTACTGCATAAGGACAATAACTAAAATAGATAATTACTTCGGCAAACAACATTATTAAAATGGCTTCGCCCTCAGTTGGCTGCAATATTTTAAATAATTATCTATTAAATATTCGGTTAGTTTTGGAAGGATCATCTTACTAGAAGTTGGTCTTCGTAAAAAATGGTCTTTCGCCATACACAGATATCAGAACTTAAGTAAACTTCGGGTCTTAAATAAACGCAATGGCATTTACTTAAAATGAACCTAAGCAGTCCAGGCGTTAATTTAAACCTAGCGTTTATTCGAGACCTGTCGTTTATTTTAGGCCCCGTGTATATGACAAGACATATTTTATTAGAGTGCCAAGCGACAGACTGTACATAGGCATACTTCTCCAATATTCTATACAAGGATGGTTTGCCTAACTTTAAAACAATCATTCATAGATGTATTTTGCTATTTCTGGCTTATATTGTTTTGGTGCGATTAAATCTTTATAGTTTGTTATTTTTTGTTTATATCTTGAAAAAGAGAGTTTCTCAGATCAGAATATAATTGACATTTAGATAAAAAATGTTCTTCGTTTTCCATAATTTGACAATGTAGGCATATTCTCAATTCAGGACTCACATAAATTCTGTTATAACGGCCTCTTTCAATTTGTAAAATATGGTCGCTTATTCTTAACTTAGTTAGTGCTCTGCGATGATCTATGTTTTTAACTTCCAGTAAATAATCTTCGAGTTTATATTCTGTTTTGAACTCACGAAATGTTCTTAATTTGTTTCCTCCCACTGATCTGGATTCATCATCGAAGATGCTTGATCTCCAGTCTTGAGTTTCAATATCCTCTAGTCTTTGTTTAGTATATTTATAAAACCGCTTGATCTCGTTTTCATCAATAACGGCATCTTGTTGGGATTCCCAGCAATAGCCAAAGCCATTCTGAAATAATATAGCTTTAATTTGCATTGCCCAGTTCTTCGAATTTGTGTGACTTAGCATATCTAAGTAGGCTTGCTTTGCGATTCTATTTTCGTCTAATGTTAGAAGGCGGGCCCAGAATGATAATGCCTTAGATTTTACTTCGATAATGATGGGGAAACGGCCTAATTCTGCACGGCAAGCTTTGTTCACCGCCCTTTTGCTTACGCCTAGGATTTGATTACAGAACTTTGTGTGAACTTGTTCTATTGGGTCACGTGATTCATTATATTTAACAGTATCAAGACCCCAAATTTCAGAGCCATATGTGAGAATGGGTTTTATTAGGGTATCGAATAGGTGTAAGGTAAGTGGCAGGTCTCTTCTAAATGAGATTCCCATGTTCTTGCGGAGTGAGTAAAAAGCTTTTAGTGCAACCTTTTTCAGCTCTTGTTTTGCTATAGTAAATGATCCAGAGGCACTTAAAGTCAATCCTAAATACTTATATTTAGTTACGTTCTCAATCGGTATTGTCCCAACGTTGAATAAATAACGATTTAGTTTTCTACCATTAGGGTTAAATATTATTACTTTTGTTTTATTTTCGTTGATGTAGAGACTGTTGGATTTGCCGTAATCCAGTAGGCATTTTAAATTGTTTTGTAATCCCAACTGAGACTTTGAGATAATTACTAAATCGTCTGCATATAGTAAGCAACTAACGGTTCTATTGTTTAGTTCGGGGGCGTCTTTGTGTTTGTTAAGAATGTTTGCTAGATCACTTAAATATATATTGAAAAGAGTAGGTGACAACATGCACCCTTGCTTGACTCCTTTAAAGCACGCAAATTCCTCCGAGATGTGCCCGTCAAGTTTAACACACGCGGAGTCTTTGCTGTACATGTCTTTAATAATGGCAAGAAAATTTCCGTTTAACTTTGTGTATAATTTGTCGCGTGATATTGTGATTGTGATACGAAAGAAGTAACATATTTTAATAGTATGCATGCTATTCAACAACACCTTGGAATTAATGCTGGTATAGTTAAGATGGTATGTGAAGGATTAAATAATTGTAAAAGTGGTATATCGAAGAAAGATAAGTGCAGATATAAGTTCGAGTATATAAAAAAGGAGCAACTACCAGAAAATTATAAGAAATCATCTTATGAACGAAAGATAAAAAAAGATAAACTATCAGAATCTGAACTAAAGAATAATCAAAAGTTAAGCTCCAAAAAATGGCAAAAAGAAGAATGTTTGTCCTGATTGTAATGTGATAATTAAACTTGGTAGTAAGTATTTTCATATGAAAAAATATTGTAAAAAGATAAACCAATAACGTTTAGGTAAATAGATACCAACCTACTCCTGCTGCTGCTATTGTTAGTATAGCTAAATTAGTTTCGTGAGAGGATGATGTGGGTGTAATTTGTTTAATAGATGTATTTACTGTGGGTTTAGCTATCGGTTTATTTTCGTGTTGATATGGCAGTTTAACTTTACCTATATTATGTTTTATTACTACAGGCTTTGCTTTTTTATTTAGTGAATCGTTAGCTTTCAGTAACTTATTATTGTATCCTATTACGCTCTGTGTATTTATAACGAGATTAGACGGCATTAGCCAAATTCATGGGGCAATGGCTAAATCAAGTCTTAAGTTTGCTCCTTGAACGGCTAGTTGGTATCGTTGTATGCTCTTTGATATATCACCTTCGATTACGGCGCTTTCAAAAAGTGTTAGCATTTCCTGTTGTGTCTCGACTGCACTTCCACCAGTTCCAATAATACTTGATCTGGTATTCACTTGAGAACCTAATACGCAGTAAACGAACGCCTCAGCTGATCTATTTAATCTACCCATACCAGCTTTAGTTAATCCACTATCTTTACTTGGGACGAACCAAGAATATTGCATTCCTCCATGATCATCGTTACGGATAAATGAAATAAGATTTCCTTGGTCTACCTTACCACCCTCATCTGAGAACAATTCTTCATCTGGACTGGGGTATAAGTTAGCATCTTTATCATATCCACGAATTACGTGAACGTTTTCATAACCAGAACCCGGATAACATAGAAATATATCGCCTAGACCATGATTACGTCCTCCTTTCCACCTGAAGTCGGGATTGGTAGGAAGACTAAATTCATTACACAAACGTTGGAAAGCAACCTTACTATACCGATTATTTGTTTGATTGAAGATATGATCGTCTGGTAATGGGGTTCCCAACTCATACAAGATTCTTCGTATGGTAAAGTAAACATGGAATTTAATAAATCCTTGAACCACTGGTGGATAGTGTTCTCGTAAGCTAATTCCACAACCAGAAGTAGAACACCACACAGCAAAGTTTAATTGTTGCGGCCAATATCCATAGTCAGGTTCACTTAACCAACGTCTTGGCTGTTTAGCAGATTTGAAAGTCACTGTACAATCTTTGAAAATGTTTCGAAACTTTATGATAAAGTACTTAGTCGGAGAAACGTATATCTTCATTTCTTTCAATGATGGAGAAATATCTAAAGCCGATTGTGTAAATAGGATTCCTGGAACTGGATACCGGTGTGTAGTAGGTAGTAATGAATCTGCATTTTTTTGTACAGGCCCCAAGGCATGTTTCATAGCCTGTTTGTCAGCATTTGTGATAGAATTAGGGCTATCGATGTACTTCTTATCGCCCCACACAGCACGATCCATATCTGGTCCTTTGAAAAAGACGTTATAATAAACAATACCATATTCTTCAGTGGATTCCTTATAGAATTTACTTAGATCAGCTTGCGGGTAATGTCGTTTAAAACTATCCCATACTAAGTTCAGTTTTTCTAGAGTCATCTTATGATTTGTAATATGAGATACTTTTTTATATCATTTAGTATTTTTCATTATCGTATCTAAGTTTATAAATAAAGCCTCCGTAAGGTTTCTATCGTAAGAAAATGTTATTTCTCGACTTATGTTAGTTGCTTTAATAGTTCCTGCTTTACTTCCTCATGTATTTTCCTATGGGAGGCTAATTAGCTGAATTCCTGCGTTTGTATGAAAATTCATACAAACAATGACATAATAGGCGTGTATGTTACGTAATAGCTGTTCTTTGTTAGTTGTTATAAAAGACTCCTGTTAAGGAGTTTTTCATCCAGGTATCAGTACGGAGCAAGGTTCAAACGACGGTTTATCGCATAACTATTTATTTACGTTTGTGGTTAGGTCTCAGTTAACCTTTCTTTTATTCTTTTTCTGTGTTTCTGCTTTTCCTTTATTTTTTAAGGCCGTAGGCAACCTCGTGCGGACGACGTTTGCTTCACGTGCGGTTATAGAGGGCACTGGAGCGCTACATGCCGCGTGCGAACTTTCAAGCTTAGGAGCGATTCGAGCGGCAAAAGATTTGGTTATGGAATCCCTTCGACATCAAACACCGGAGCCATCTAAGTCCTTCAATAAAGACAGTGATAATACAGTGCAAGACGAGGAGTTAGTGCAGTCCTTCCGTTTGGTCTTTCATCAGCCCCATACATTTTCACGAAGGTGATGAGACCCTTGGTCAAATTATGGCGAGCCAGAGGTTTTCAGTGCGTAATATATTTAGATGATTGCATTGGTTTTGAAGAGTCATTTGAAAAAGCCGAAGAGGCTTCTCATCATATCAGAGGAAATCTACATGCGGCCGGTTTCGTCATCAATGAGGAGAAAAGCGTGTGGTCTCCAGTAGTGAATATTGAATGGTTAGGAATAATTTGGAATTGTGCGAGCGGTAGCATAACTATACGAGAAGCGAGAATTATAAAAATCGAAAAGAAAATAAGGGAGATATTAGACTCCCCTTTTGTATCGGCAAGATGGCTAGCGTTCTTCACAGGGTCAGTCATTTCGTTAAGTCCAGTTTTCGGTCATTTAACAAGAATCATGACACGTCATTGTCAAATTAATATCGTTATAGCAACAGAATGGGAGGAAAAGGTATTTTTAGATCAATACTGCGTTGCGGAATTAGAATTTTGGTTAGACAACGTCAGAAGGTTTAATTCTAGAGACTGCTTTTCCGGTAAGGTTCACAATAAAATGGTTTATTCCGACGCAAGTGGGCAAGCCTGTGGGGCTATCGTGCAGGGGGCAGAAGAAATGTCATGTCATCGCATGTTTACAGAACAGGAGAGAACTTACAGTTCGACACATAGGGAACTTTTAGCCGTATCCTACAGTCTTAAGTCCTTCGTACCTTTCTTAGATAATTCAAAGGTTAAATGGTACACGGATAATCAATCAACTGTTAAAATAGTGGAAGTCGGCAGTATGAAGTTCGAGCTACAGAAGTTAGCCGTCGACATATTCTCTTTTTGTTTAGAAAGAGGTATCGAATTGTTTATTGAATGGATTCACAGATCCTTGAATAAGAAAGCAGATGCTCTTAGTAAAATTTTCGATCTAGACGATTGGCAGGTTCGGGACGAATTTTTTGAAATTCTTCAGAAATTGTGGGGCCCATACACTGTCGATTGCTTTGCGACCTATTACAACAAGAAAGTTGCCAAATTCTTTTCCCGGTTTTGGAATCTAGGGACTTTTGGAGTAGATGCATTTTTCCAATCTCGGAAAAATGAAAATTGCTTAGTCGTTCCTCCAATAGACTTAGTTGCTAGGGTACTTAACCATATGGAAAGAGAAAGAGCAAAAGGAACTCTGATAGTCCCTGATTGGCCTTCGGCGTCATTTTGGCCATTATTATGGCATCGCTATAGCTATGCAATACTAGATTATCGACGTTACGAAGGGAAAAGAGTACTCGCGCATGGACGGAATTTGAACTCTATCTTGGGTTCCCCCTGGTGGGAAGGGCACGTTTATGTGATTAGACTGTCTTTTCAGAGTTTACAGAGTTACGAAGATAATGCGAGGCCATTGGGCTCACCGAGAGCAGGTCGGCGTATAGCGGTCCAAGAGTAGGACTACGTTTTCACACGATACGAGCACCGAGGCTGCGTGTGAGCGAAGTTGGTTACGCGGCCATTGAGCTCACCGAGAGCAGGCCGGCGTTTCTCAGGTCACCGATATGGGTTATGGGCTCACCAAGAGCCAAGTCATAGTTAGTCTAGTCGAATAAGTCGGCATAGAGTACAGGTGAAACATGATCTATCTCGTTGTTTCTTTGTATAGGTCCTAATGGGATCTAAGTGCTGGGACGATCTCCCCGTTTCACCTAAAAGGAAAGTGATCCAGGACTGTCTGAAGTCAAGAGCGGCCTCTACAGTGATTAGATATAAAAATGAAGTTAAACATTTCTTTGCCTTTCAAAGAAATATAGGTGGACCGGTTTATCTCCCAGCTAAGGTAACGCACATAGCTATTTATTTGTCTAAATTATTAGAGAAAAACTCAAAAACATCAGTCCATGTGGCGTACGCAGCACTCAAATGGATTCACGGAATTTTACCAATAAGTATTAATCCTTTAGATTCGACGATCTGCAAAAATCTAGTGGAGACTGAGAAGAGGTTACCACACCCGTCCATAAATAAGAAGGAGCCCGTTAATCTAGAGTTGATTAAGTCGATAGTACATCGATATGCGCATAGTACTTGTAATTTACAAGACCTTCGAGTTTCAACAATGTGTGTTATAGCTTTTGCTGGATTATTTAGGTCTCAAGAGTTATTGAACATAAGAGTTAGAGATATCTCGTTAGCCGAAGAGCATATCATCATCCACGTGCCAAATAGTAAAACGGATATATACAGGCAAGGACAACAAGTGTTCATTTATAAATCCGGTCTTCCCACGTGTCCTTGTACATTATTATTAAGATATTGGAAAGATGCGGAAATAGTCCTCGATGGCAGTGACGAATTTATATTTAGAAATGTCAAGTTTGTTAAGTCTAACCAGGCATATTGCTTAGGCAATCGGAAATTATCATATACTAGGTTCAGAGAAATATTTAAAGAGTGTATTTCGTCTTTAGGTTATAACGAAAAGTTGTACGGGGCATCCTGTATTAACGAAGGTCTGTATAATTATCCTTCGAAAGAGCGCCTGCTTAAATTACACGGCCGTTGGAAAACGGACCAAGCAAAGGATATGTATGTTAAAGAAAAATTAGAGGTGCGATTGAAAGTGTCAAAAAGTTTAGGATTGTAGCTCGTATAATTCGGGTTATTATATTGGTATGTAATACTAAATAAACGTGGTTTGTATATTGCTCATGATACACCCTAGCCTGATTATCAGACGGTACGAGGTCGTCCGCTCACTTCCTCCCCCTCCCCGTCTGATGGACTTCATAGACTTTCATGTTCCTGACGTCATCAACCTTTGTTTTTACAATAAGCCAATACGAACACGCGTAAGAATTGAAGCGTAAAGTGTAGAACAGTCGTGCAGTAGCGGCTTTTACTAGTTGGATCTATCAGCTTTCATGCACTGGAAAAAACATTCTACAGCTTCAAACTTCTCTCGATTTCTCAGAATGGTATCCTGTTTGAGCTGCTGTGGTTCTTTGGAGAGCAGGAACTTTTTAAACGGAAGTTTGCGTGCAGTATTTGCAGGACAGGACAGAAAATATACATACAAGAAATATCAGACTCGATTCACTGCCGTAAAGTTTGTTACTGTAAACTTAGAACTTTTACGCTTTTACTTTTATTTTTAAAACGTTTTGAAGCTTGATATGTATGCCGATTAGTCACACAAGACCCTAAAGTTGTCCTAGTGTAGGTTTTTTGGTATCAGAGATTGTTTTAACCGGACTTTTTGTGCAAAGTTTAGATACCCGCCGTACATGAACTTACGGAAGTGTGTTCATAATTCTGATAACAAAAATATTCTCCCAAGTGCCATGAAACTTTTTCCATAACATACTCAGTATGTGTGTTCACTCCTGCAGAAAAATCATAATATTCCATGAAAGATTTGGTCTTCTAAAAGCCAAAAACCTAGGAGAATGTTTGAGATCTATTAAATGCATGAGATCTATTAAATGCATGAGATCTATTAAATGCATGAGATCTATAAGCGGAGGAAGATTAGTAATTTACCAAAGTCCGTACGTAGATTCACAAACACATCGTTTCGATAAATGAACGATTCCAATGCTTTCTTCTGCTCTGGATATAGCTTCGAAATCCTGAAAACTTTACAACTTCGGTCGACACAATGATCAAGTTCTTCTTCAACGCCATTCAGAAAAATATGCGAGCACATTCCTTAAATTCCAGACTTTGCCAAAAGTGTAAAGTTCGCTCTGATTGGTTGACATTATGACGTCAGGAACACGAAAGTCTATGAAGTCCATCAGACGGGGAGGGGGAGGAAGTGAGCGGACGACCTCGTATCGTCTGATAATCAGGCTAGATACACCCTACCATTGTAGTTGTGTATTGTGGTTTATTCAGTGTTTAGCGGGACTAGGAAAATTATTTTCATTCGGACGAGTTGGGAGGGAGAATGAAACCGTATCTTCTGTGTGTCGGTTCTTTTTCTAAACTCCTCTTTTTGCACTTTTAGAGTGTCGGTTCTTTTTTTAAATTCCTCTTTTCGGGTATTTTGTCGGATCTCGCATTTCAATTCTTCATACTTATTAAATTCAACCATTATCAATTCGAATTCTTTATCGTCGATCTTGTTGTCGTTTAATGCTTTTGATACTAGGTCGCGTATAGTGTTTAGTTTTGCTTTACCTAACATTACGGTTTTTTCATGTTTAGACACCTTCTTAGTTAGAGCTTTAGTAGCTGTTGCAGAGTAAACTGAAACTAAACCACATAAGCCACCAACTACTCCTACTGGGAGTCCAATGATGGTACCAAACCCTGACAAAGAAGTTGCTACTGCAGAACTGGTTAAGATAACTGAAAGTATACCAGCACCTACAGAAAGATTGTGGGATATTCCTCGTATTCTAACATATTTTTTTCGCACCTTTTCATAATGTTTAATTTCTGCTCCTAATTCTGACAAGACCGTGTTTACCTTATGAAGTCTAAAGTTTTCTCCAGTTTTCATGGCTTGCAGTGGTATATCAGCATAAATCAAATCATAGTCAACCATATGATTAATAGTAGCATCTTTTGTTTAAACGATTTCTAACACGATCCGCATTGGATATATTCCAGAATTTATCATATTATCATTACTATCTGTTACCCATAAACGAATGAGATTGATGTGATCAACCTCTCTGATATTAATATGATTATTAGGAGTATGAGACATCTTTTCTCCTTTTTTGTCTAATTCTATAGACGTTAATATTTGTGAATATTTAGTTTCTTTTATGACTTGTGTTGGATCGACAATATCACAATGAATGCGTATAACATTAGTGCTCTCATTAATCTGAATCTCATTTTGAGACCCCCTTTTTAAACTCCGATTAATAGTAAGTAATTTAGCTAAGCCCTCATTTACGAATATGTTTTTATTAGGAATAAGATAGGTTTTACCATTTAGGTTTTCCATATAGATCGCATTATAAGAATTAGTAAGAACTATTATTAAAAAAAAAGTAATATTAAAAATAAAACTACATAATTGAAAAAAATTGTGGCTGAAATGTACATGTACAGCATGTATGTATGTGTGTTGTGTGTGTATTTTGGCTCTATCATTTCCAAACCTGACCCCCACCCCCTCCTTTCTGGGCATACATGGGGCATTTTGACATTTGTAGTGCCATTATATATAAATTATCACAAGAGCATCAGTAGTGAACCAATTCTCGGACTCCCCTAGCACAAACCACATATGACAAAATATGCTAGAACTCTATGTATTCAATACCTAGGCCTAGATGGCCCGAGTTAAGGCCACTCAGGGCCTCTTGTTACTAAATTACATTACACAAAATTTATACGACAAAGAGACAAAGGAAAAAAAACAAATAAAAGAGAAAAGAAAATACTCTAAGCCAGCTATTCCTATTCAGAAAAATGTCTAATTGCAATTAACAGTTTTTCCCATTTCTTAAGGTGTTCCAGGGTTTTGTTCCTTGATTTTGCTACGTTGGATTCAATTTTCTCAAAATACACTAAAGAGTTTATAAATAGAGCTAATGTAGGGATTTTTCTTTTCTCTCTTGCTTTATATAAAGCTAATTTATACATGAAGATAATAAAGTTTTGTGGCTGTTCGTTTACCCCTAATATGATATTTACAAGATTCGATGGTGGTAGATTTATATCGTGCTTTCCTAACCAAGTTCGTAATTCAAATATAAATTGTTGGCCTCTATACATTCTACAAATAAATGATCTATTGTTTCTTGGTTAATTAAACAAAAAGAGCAACGTGAACACTCAATTAATTTAAAACGAAATAAATCAAAATTAAGATAAAGGCAGTTGTTCAAAATTCTATATTGAAAATATCGTGAATATGGCCCTGTTTACATGAACCCGGGTTGGACTGCCAACCCGGGTCAGGTCACCGCTCAGGGCTGACCCGGGCTGACCCTTCTTCAGTCAATCTTCTCCAAACGTTTACATGATTTTAACTTCCAACCCGGGTCAACCCCCCTTGCCGGGTAACCCCTTTCGAGACCTGGGTTGACCCGGGTTGAAGGATTAAAAAATTGTGAAATTTACTCATGTAAACACGAGTTGGTCTGACCCGGGTTCATGTAAAGTGTCGACGAAAAGTCAACCCGGGCTGAGATTTTCGCGTCGATAATATAGAGCATGCGCAAACGTACTAACTATAATTATAATAGCACAAACAGCCTTCACTGTTTTTGAGAGGCCAGGTAATGAGATACCAAAATTATTACAGGTCATGCGATATGAACCTTGATCTTTCAAATAGTATAATGTGACAGCAACTTTTTTCTCGACACTCATTGCGTCTGATCGAAAATTACGCGCATCCGTCGCAAGAAACGGCCGAACTTTCTCGATAAGTTCCATGAAATGCTGTCTACTCATCCTCAAGTTCAAATGCCATTCTTCCTCTCCTAATACTCCAGTCCACAAATTGATCCACCACTGCTCAGTGCGACCTGGATTTACCCAGCGACGTCGTTTTCTTCTCACTTGCCGTCTCCGCAACTGACGTAACCTAGCGGCAGCTTTGTTTAAATCATGAATAACGTGACTGCGAGCCACTTCAAGTTTTTTCTGCTGCTGCATCAGCATTATCAGTAAAATGCCATGCATCTGTGCACAAGCACACAACATGGGCAAAATGGCTGAGAGCAACACCACCCCCAATTTCCCCGCCATTTGCTTTTTTTTAAATAAAAATTAATAATGCACTGGATACCAGATCTCTGACCGAGCAGACATAAAAGCTGACCCGGGTCAGCCCAGGGTTGGATCAACCCGCCTCGAATGACAGGCAACCCGGGTTCATGTAAACGGGGCCTAAGAATCAATCGTTGTTGAATATATACGCCTATAAATCTCTTCCCAACTTAATGGACTCTCAGGCTTTAATCGATTTATAATATTTATTTGGGAGGTAGGTGACTTAAACTTCGCACCAATTAAACATTTGTAAATTTCTTTTGAGTTCTCAACATTTTCTATATCAAACGACTTTTGCCCAAGTTTTAAGTATTTATGGAGTGTACTAAACCTGCCCAATGAAAGAAATCCTTAGCTTGGAGGCCTTTCCTCTCTACCATTTCCCATTTAAATTTACCAGATTCATTCAATAGGTCTACTATTCTATTAATGTTGAGTTGCGAAAAAGTCTTAAAAAAGACTGATTTATTATCAATTTTAATATATCTATTATTCCATAAAGATTGTTGCAAAATATCAGAAATATCTATTACTTCTACCCTAGCAAACTCCGCCCAACATCGTAATACACTTTTGTAAAAATCAGGGAGATACTTTGGAATTCGTTCTTTTTCAAAATTTTGATCTATTGCTAATATACCCCCAATTTGATTTAAAAACATTAAGGGCAAGAATTTCCATGCCTCTTGTTTTATACTTAACAGCGCTGTAGCCCATTTTAGACGATTCGCTTTAACAATTGATTCAAAATCAGGTGCTTTTAAACCCCCTAATTCATAGTCGCCTATCAACGTTTGATGCTTTATTTTAGGTTTTTTACCATTCCATATAATTTTTTTCAATTCACAATCAACTAATTTGATAAACTAATCTTTCACATCTATTTTCGAACATATGTATAATAACTTGGATATTGCTAATGAACGAACTACCTGAATTCTACCATATAATGTTAAGGGTCTACTCCGCCACATAGATAAAATTGTTCTTAAGTTAGTTAATATGGGTTCGAGAGGCATGGCGTACGGACGCGTGCTATAAACGCTCTCGATATTTTTTCTCCTCGAGAAGAAATTTATAGAGTTATACGAAACCTATCCTTGTGTGAAATATGTCTTTAAAGATATCAGCTAAGTCGACTATTTCTCCGAAAGAAAAGTCGTCTTTTAGTCGAAGAAAAAGGGACGAACTTAGCAGCAGCGACTCAGCGAGCTCGCCTATATTGTCAAGAGATGTGAAATTTCAAAGAATAGAGTCTAATGGCGGAGCTACAGAAGAAGTGTTCGAGGTGGTCAAGGGTTCAGCAGAGGGAAACTTTGAGTATATATGGAGTGTCTTAAAGGATATTAAAAGTAATACCGACCGGTTGTTGGAGGATAACAAGGTGATGAAAACGGAATTGAAAACGATGAAAACGGAGTTTCAAGACTTAAATAATTCTTTAGAGTTTTATATTGCTGAAGTGGATTCACTCAAAAACGATAATTCCACGCTGAAGCAGGCGGTCAAGGCGTTGGAAAATGAAGCGAGAGAGTTTAAGCAAGATTTGAAGGAAGTTACTAACGACCTCGACGATACCGCCGATAAACTGGAAAATTTAGAGCAATATACAAGGAAATTTAATCTCGAATTTCATGGTATCCCTGAGGGCCGCGAATCAACCGAACGCCTTATTTTAAAGATTGCTGAAGCAGTGGATGTGGACCTCACGGAAGACGAATGTCCGTTAGGATAAAGGCAAAGAAGCGTCCTGGATACGTAGGAGTAGAGGAGCAACCAAGACCAATTTTTGCTAGGTTCAGTAATTACAAGGCTAAGCAGAAAATGTATCGAGCAAGACGCGAATTAAGGAAGTTTGGCCACGGTGAAATCTTTCCAGATGCTGGTCCTTTATTCATTAATGAAAATCTAACAGCAGTTAAAAGGGAGCTCTTCAAAGATGCAAGAAAATTTAAGTCAGATAATAAACTCCAGGGGTGTTGGACCATCGATGGAAACGTTTTCATGCGGAAAACCGAGGAGTCGCGCCCTATCAAGATCAAGGATATTGAAGATTTAGATAAGTTACTGTAACTTATTTAATAGTAATACCAATAAGTTTAAATAGGGTTCATACACCATATAACACAAGAGGTTCATCATCAAAATTCCAACTGTCCCTCCCCAAAACGAATTATGGTAAAAAGCGATTCGGCTACAGAGGAGCACATATTTGGAATAATTTAACAGAAGACCTGAGGACTAGCAAATCGTTAAATACATTTAAAACTAAGCTAAATGGTCTACCTCCCTGCTTCTTTGACGCCTTATAATTTACTCTCTTACAATTACAATTACTATAGTATAATATATCGTACACGAACGCTAAAAGAACTGACTCTGGCGTTTTTAGCAGATTTTAATGAAATGTAATATCATTTAATGTTTATGTACAGATTTTTACACACGGCTTTTATGTAAACCAGTCTTAGTTACTGTTAAAACTACCGTGTCTAAATAAAGTTACTATTCTATTCTATTCTATTCTAAATGTTTATTTACTCTTTTAGCTATTTACGGAAGTTTAATTTTAAATTTGCAGTAAGATTCAGAATTAATTCTCGCTGTGAGATAATTGTCCATCTATTTCACCAGTCAGGTCAATTTACATGATTTTAGATAATTGCATAAATGTGCATGTTGGTATGTGTTTGTTTATTTTTTTTATTTTCTTTCTGTTTGTTTACTCAAGCCAAATTTACCATCTTTATATTTTGATCTTTAGGTTTTCCTGTATAAATGGATGAATTTGATTTTTCTTTACTATCTTTAAATGTTCGGGGTTTGAGAGAATATACAAAGTGTAGATTTTTTAAAAATTGGATTACGAAACACAAGGGTGAGAAAGGAATCACGTTTTTACAAGAAACACATAGTACTAACGATGTATCAGTTGAATGGTCCCATAGAACAAGAGCAAAGTTAGTGATGGCCCACGGGACTTCGAAAAGTAGGGGCACTGCGATTGTTTTTGGAGCAAAATTGGATTATAAAATATCCCAAGAAATATTAGATGCAGGAGGGAGATATGTGATAGTATTGTGTGAAATTCAAGGTTCTAATTTTTTATTAGTTAACTCGTATGCTCCCAATGTGGAAAAAAATCAAGTTGAATTTTTTAATGAGATCTTGATTAGAATTAACGAAATTGAGTACCCAGTTGAAACTAATATTATCTGGGGAGGTGATTTCAACTTCTGTTTTGATTTAGACCTTGAATCATCCGGCGGTAATCCAATTCCTAAGGTAAAGTCCATCGAGACAATGGAAACAATCATGCTTGAACTAGATTTATGTGACATATGGAGAATTCGGAATCCCGCTTTGAAAAGGTTCACATGGAGGGGTAAAGGACAAGGTACACGTAGTAGCAGCCAACGTATACATCGTAGATTAGATTATTTTCTAGTTTCAAATGAATTGCAACCTTCTATTGATAACTGTGATGTAATTCCAGCCCCTAATACAGATCATTCGGCCATTACTTTAAAATTATTAAAAGTTAAAAGAGGGTAAAAGGGGTCCCTCGTTTTGGAAATTTAATAATTCATTGATAGAAAACAAAGAATATATAAAAGAATTGAAATTGGTAATAAATGATTTGAAGAAGGCTTTGAATAAAGAGGGCATCTTTGATCCACAGTTACGGTGGGAACTGATTAAATATGAGGTACGTAAATTTACAATTAAGTTTTCTAAACATCTGGCTAAACAAAAACGGAGCGTATACAGTAATATTGAGAACAAAATCACTCAGATTGAGAATACGGAAGGTTGGGAAAATGATGAAAGTAAATTAACGAAAGTAAATTAACGGAACATGATAAGCTAACAAAGGAGTTAGAAGAGTTAAGTAACTATGTAATCGACGGTGTTATAGTACGATCCAAGGCAACCTGGCATGAATTAGGAGAAAAAAATACTAGATATTTCTTGACACTAGAAAAAAGAAACAAATCTAAAACACATGTTAGGAAACTCGTTGACGCTAATAACAATGAAATTGTACAGCCACGTGAAGTACTTAAAGAAATCAGGAAGCACTTTAGTCAACAGTTTAAATTCAAATCAGGGAAGACAGAGTCTGAGTGTCTAGAATTTCTTAGTAAAATTAATATTCCCAAATTGTCAGAGGAAGAAAGAATGGCATGTGAAGGGAGGATGACTGTTAATGAATGTTTTAATAGTCTTAAGGCAATGGGATCCTCCAAAACACCAGGAAACGATGGTTTAACAAAATAATTTTATTTAAGTATATGGCATGATATCAAGGAAGATTTGGTCAACTGCTTAAATGATAGTTTAAAAAAAGGTTCATTAACAACTTCACAGAAACAAATAATAATTACATTATTGGAAAAGCCAGGTAAAGATAATAGATTCATAGATTCATGGCGTCCAATTAGTTTAATAAATGTGGATGTTAAAATATGTAGTAAGGTTCTTAGTAAGAGGTTATCTCATATCCTTCCTGGTATAATTCATCATGACCAGACAGCTTTTGTTAAAGGGCGAGTAATAGATGAACCAATTAGAATAATTGAGGATATAATGTTTTACGCAAAGAAAAATTGTCTCCCCTTGATCATGTTTGCAGCAGATTTTGAAAAAGCCTTTGATTCGATAGAGCATCCTTTTATATTTGCAGTTTTGAAAAGTTATGGTTTTGGTGAGGGATTTATAAAATGGATACAAGTTCTTTTAGAGGATAATCAAGCGTGTGTTTCAAATAATTGGTACAGCTACTGACTTGTTCGCAATTAAAAGAGGTACAAAACAGGGAGATCCTATCTCTCCATATATCTTTATTTTAGTTTTAGAAATAATGGCTTTGATGATAAGAAATTGTAAAGAAATACAGGGAGTGGAATTAGAAGGTAATGTTCGGAAGTTTGGTTAGGGTTAGAAATACTACCTCGCTAGAGAAAACGTTAGAAATGTTAGATCTATTTAGAGTGTTTTCATCTTTAAAGATAAATGTAAAAAAATCGGAAATAGGATGGATAGGGAAAGAAATTGTGGAAGAGGGAAAGTTTAAGGATTTTAAATGGGTAGATTTTGAGAAACAAGGAGTTAAAATATTAGGTATTTATTTTACTTACAACAAGGTACTACATTATAACAATAACAATAACAATTATAACAATAATTATCAACTATTATTTAAATCGTTTGAACACGGTATCTCAAGATAACACTGAAATGGATATCGTAAACAAAAACATATCCTAGAATATTTGTCACATTTTAATAACTTTACGAATTTCTTACGATCTTCACTATCCATATCTCCTCCACACTCTTCAAATAACGTATTTGTTGATGATTGACATGAACTATGGAATGCTACAACACAAGCTACGTTTTCACGAAACGGTTTAGCTATCGAGGTTAATTGTTGAGTCAAAACCCAAACCGATATTCCTTCATGTCTACCTGAAAATCCTAGATTAATAAACTTATTAGAACGCTGTTTTAGATCTTTACTAAAGGCACGATCATCTAATATAATTAACGTATTAGTACCTGTAAACAATTGTTGACAACACGATAACAAATCATTTATCTCATCTACGTTACTTGCATCAGGTGATAAAACAATAAATCTAGGATCATTTTTTGCGAAACCACGATACGTTTTATTATTTGCATATGTTGGACAAAATAAGATTATATATTCGAATATGTAACGAAATGACCCTCTAAGTAAATCTACTAAATATTTCGTTTTTCCACATTCTGTTGGTCCTGTAATAATACAGTGAAAAGGTGTTTTGTCATTCAATTATTCCATATATGTATATTGATACTTGATCTTTTAATACATGATTGATTGGAGGTTAGAATTCATAAGACTAAACATAGCATCAGCTACTACGAACATGTAACAGGTAACAGCAGTTCCAGTTTTTCTCCTAATCTCTAGTCTTACACCGTCTCGCGTATTATTCAACGTTAATCCTCCTCCATGAACATCATTGTCTGCGAAAGTCCTCAAGTCAATCCACATTGCAAACTTATCGCCAGCGTAAAAGTCATTTTGTTTAACGCCTTCTACTCCTGTGAAACGTTTCCTTACAGATTCCCATAGATCAGATGGTAGCATACCTTTTGAGTATAGGCGATTTGGCATCCCATCAATATCGATAGTTACAGATTTAATCTTCGGGTTGACAAACTTTTCAGAATCTCGTGCACCTGCATCATAGGTTTCCGTAAACAAGAACAATACCCCCGTCATAGACCTCCGTGGTAAATTAATATGTTCGTTAATCACACTATCATTAGACCTGATGTTGAACGTCTTATAAATAATTATATTCTCATAGAAGAAGCCTTTGCCAGCTTGGTATGTTGATGCTGCTTCACGTGCTAGGTATTCACATGAAATACATGAATACTCCATTTCTATATTGATAAGTTTATAGCTAGGAGCTATCGTGGTATATCTGAATAGACTAACACATCCGAGACTGGGGCTAGTGTAATCTCGAAGATTAGTGGGTGAGGTAGTGCCTTTGGATAAAATACTCCATGATTGTTCAAAATGGAATGGTCAAGTGGGATTTTATACTTAGTACCATGTATTGCTGCTAGAGCAGTGTCCTTAGCAACATCGGAGGTCTTATCATCAGCATCTGCTCGCATCTTTCTCATGGCTTCAGATGATATACCCTGCTTTATTCGATTTTCACGTTCTTCTGTTGACAAATATAAATCGTGATAGGTTTGGAAAAGATCGTGGCGTTGCGTATCCTGAAGCGTTTCTCCACCAAATATGACTTTTTGTCTAAATACTAGGTTCCTACCTATGTTATTCACAAGTCTCTTGTTAACATGCCCTGTAGTGATGATATCGAATAGTATAGCTATGCTGCCAGGGATAATAATAACATTCTCCGATAATTGCGGAATATTGACATACAGAGTTTCGCCCGGACTTGCAGAAGACGTGTCCATGGTTATTCGATTTAGACTACTTTCTGCCTTTAATCCAAATGTTTGTTTATAGGCGCGATTGACGTCTAGCTTTTCTGAAATTGATTGTTGTGACATACTACTATAAGGAGTGAACTATTCTTTTATTTATATATGTTCAGTAAGATCTATTATTCAACTAATGGTTATTGGAAAGGATCTTCTGCTATTTATAAACTAGCACAGGCTGCTAACGTAAGTGAAGACATTGCAAAGAAGCGATTTGGCAGATATACTTACCAGCTCCCACGTACGTTCCAAGGCCACACTGGGATATCTCTAAACCAAATCAGATTCATCAAGCAGACCTATTATTTCTTCCACATGATACTGTCAACAGAAGAACTTACAAATATGCTTTAGTCGTTGTCGATATAGCTTCTAGATATGTCGATGCTGAACCCTTAACGTCTAAGTATTCAACAGAAGTATCGAAAGCTTTTACTAAAATCTATTCTAGAAAATTAAAATGGCTTCAGACATTGATGGTAGATCCTGGAACAGAATTTATGGGTGAAATGAAAAAACATAATATTAAAATTCAAAGAAGTGAGGCTGGTAATCATAGAGCGCAATCATTAGTCGAAAGGGCTAATAGAACTATTTCTGAAAAATTATTCAGCCATCAATACGCTCAGGAAATGATTATGGAAGATGAACGATCAAGAAAGTGGGTTCAGATACTACCTGGCGTCCTGAAAGCAATCAATAGCACCGTTAAAATAATCACTGGTAAAGAACCTATCAAACTGATAAGCTCTAAAGAAGTCAAAAACAAAGAAGACGAATATGAAAGACCTGTTGGGTTAGACGAAAAAATACTACCAGAAGGAGTGAAAGTTAGATATTTATATGCTCCAGGAGAGCTAGAAGGCGGTGAAAGATATCGGTCAACTGATCCAATATGGAGCTTAGATATATATGATATTTCGCGTAGTATCATCTCTACGAATCAACCTGTCTTATACTATTTGATAGCGGGCCCTAAACGAGGCTTCGTAAGAGAAGAATTACAAGCTGTACCATATGATACTGAACTACCACCTGGTAGCGTTTGAAAATAACCGTTTGGTTCTCTGTTTGGATTATACTTGAATAAATCGATTTCGACGTGTTTTCGAGGTTTATATGAATGATATTGTTTCACTCTTACCAAGAATTTGGCTTATACTACAGCAAGGATTTTATTTTGGTTCTCTGTTTGATTCTCTGTTTGGTTCTCTGTTTGGTTCTCTGTTTGGATCTCTGTTTGGTTCTCTGTTTGGTTCTCTGTTTGGTTCTCTGTTTGGTTCTCTGTTTGGTTCTCTGTTTGGTTCTCTGTTTGGTTCTCTGTTTGGTTCTCTGTTAGGTTCTCTGTTAGGTTCTCTGTTTGGTTCTCTGTTTGGTTCTCTCTTTGGTTCATATTTTTATTATATTTTTGGATTCTTTTTTTTTTGGTTTCTTTTTACTAATAATTTTTTCTTCTATATTCTTATAACCATATGCTTGAGTATGAATACCATCAGAATCGATATTCCGTTTATCATCATCTCTAGATAGCGCTACCTTATTAATTTCTTCTGTATAAATATTATGTAAGTGACTTCTGATCACATTCATCTTTCTCATCTGAGGATCACCATCAAATAAGCAGGTCTTATAATCGTTCAATGTTATATCGTTATTAATTACTGCTTTCTTCACTCCTTTGCATCTCTTTGATTCTATGTTATCACACTTGAATGAATACAGTTTTGCCCGCAGTCCAACGAACTCAGTAATGATCTTACCGCCTGCTTCATCCTTAAACATGCCTATAACTTTTTTGTTAACGCCCGTTTCTATACCCGAGGGATGATCGTTTGGATAGTTGCTCGTATCGAACTTTGATTGCACATCGTTACTTATATCCTCATAGAAATCTTCCGTTTCTATTTCATACATCAAGCTGTCTGTATCTGTGAATAGTAGTTTTGCATTTGCCTTGTACTTAGGTTTGATATAACTATAATGGAAGTCATACATTAGTGCTTTACTAAGGTCTAAGATAGACATACCTAGATAGATTGGCTTATCAACTACTAGCTTCGTTCTCTTTATATGTATAGCTGCTAAATTACCTGAGAATATAGTTCTATGTTGATAGTTTGGTTTAGATACGAACTTCTTTGCTTTCTTCTCAGATGTAACTAGCTGGATATCAACTCTATGACGAATGTTTTCCATGGTCTTACCGAAGGTTGAGTTGTTCATCAGTTTGAAGAAGTCTTTCTCGAATTCGTTCTTAGCAACCTTCCGTAGCTCTGTATTTAAATTTATGTATGGAGCCATCCAAGCACTCTCACTAAACGTTATCCCTCTATGGATCTTATTAATTTTCAATCCTAGGCTCTCGTATAATTTCAGTGTTTGGTGATGAATGATGTACTTAGATTTGTTGCCTAGATTTGGAATCAATTTCTCCACATCATTTATTGTTAGTCTCTCTGGAGCTAGAGGGTAATCATTATGAAGATCATGAAGTTTTGTTGAATACTCTAGATCCACTTCCAATATAGAAGGATACTTATCCCACTTATTCAACTCCATCTTATCCATCCATTTGAAACCATGTGTTGGTAGTTTTCTACTCATTGCCCACCCATATAAATTATTTGCATCTAGGTATTGAATATACTTTGACGGCTTCGATGGATCATAATTCTCCATGTACTTATTGTTGGCCTTACCATAGCGTGTTGAGATCATCGATATACCACCTCTAATACCCTTCTCAACCATGTTTATCATATCAATGTCGTGTAGTAGTTGTAATTCGATCTTAGTCATTTTTAAACAGGCATCCCATGACAATCCTGGTGATGTGTAGTACCATGCTGGATCTAGATTGTAGTTCTTCAAACATACGTCTCTAAAATTCTCAAACACATCCGCTAATAAGATAACATCAGATTTGAGATATACGTCATGGTAATCTTTCATAGATTCCATATTAAAAGTTTTCCACACGTTCTTCGCATGTTGATGATCCTCCTCTGATATCATCGTGTCCTTTAGCTTCGAGTAGAAGGCCTCGATTGGTAGAAGGCTCGTGTCAGCCAACTTCTCAATACTATCTACGTAGTAGTAAGGATAAACTCCTTTCCTTATTAGGAGGTCGAGCTGTTTTCCTTTGTAGAATCTTCTCATGTTCTTACAACTAGGCTTATCTAGATTACTTACGAGATTTTCTAGGCCCATCTGCATGAATCTGAAGCTGTCAATGAATCTAATATCTCGTGTAATATTTTTATTCTTACCATCCTTCATGAAGCTGTCTACAACTATCTTCTTTGTGAATGAAATATATTTCTCATCAGTGTTTGGTATACAATCTATCTCACCTTCTGTCACACCTAGGTTCTTAATAAAAAGATGCGCGTCATATCCAGATAGATTATGGAATATAACAGGGAAGAACTTTGGAATTTTATAGTTGATATTACAATCGTTGTGTGCAGCACCCCTGTACTTACCTGTTAGGTGGCAGTGGTCTATTACCTTATCATTCACCAACTCTTTACCACAAATATGGCAACTAGTAGATTTACCATAAGCAATCTTATCTTCTTTTGTCATACATACCTTCTTAGGGTACTTGATTTTTTTATAGATTTCCTTGATAGAATTCTCCAGGTAACTTATGAATGTCTGTGAAACATCATCATCATTTGACTTAGCCGTGTAGTGAACTAGCTTTGGTTTTAGTATGTTGTCATCAAAGCATTTTATCAAGTAGCAGAATCCTGATGGCGTGTGCTTCTGATATTGTTTCGTATAGCTCTTACTATCGTTAGGACAACAAGTTGATATGCTCTCTGTAAAGCATTCGAAATCGGCAAAGATTACGAATGGAACTCTCATAGATCTATTATAGTTCTTGAATGATAACATAGTACCTTTTTCTGGCAGCTCTATCTTAACAGCATCATGATCTGCACAATATTCTATATGCTTGCTTAGTGATTCCTCTGACTTGAATGAATTCATACATCTATTGCAAAAATGTCTTTCATGCCCATGTTTATTAGTCTGTGATGATAGTGGCCTACTCAAGCTCTTAATCCAGCAATAATGATTCGTTTCATTATTTGATATCAGTAATAAGTTGATAGTTTGAGCTCTATCGCATTTACTAATTCTAAGAGGATATACTTCACCATCATCATATCCATAAACATTGATCGAATATGGCGTGTTATTCTTTTCAAACCTACTGATTTGATTTAGTGGAACTGGGAATTCGATACCATTCCAATCAAACTGGTCTCTCTTTTTCGGATATGCGGCTTCAGTCACACACCATTAGAAGCATTCGTTATCTGTATTTTCTATATTTATGATTGCTTTCTTGTCAGCTAAGTTCTTAGGAATGGGTACGTATGAACTAGTTGCTTTGATGGGCTGATGTTGATCACTGTGTATGTCAAAATATAAAACTTTATTGAACTGCCACCCAGAACCAGCGTTTTGGAATGTGTCGATTTTTTCAAGTATATCACCCATCATAGTATTAACCACTTCAGATACGTTCGTTGCTTCCGTGATTGTCTCTATTTTCGAATGGAAGTTCCCTATATTAGTAATAGATTCACCCGTATTCAGGTCTTCTTTTATGAACTCACATGTAAATATGAATTTTATTTTAATCGGTTTATTTTGCTGCTTTATTAAATTATTAACACTTTGTTTAATATTATCGATAAAAGTTTTAGGACCGATCTTACTATCTTGTCCTTCTATTCTGAATGTTTTCAAAAACCCCTTTATTGCTGTTTTGTGCTGTTTGGCTTCGAATTTATTTGTATGGCTGTATGCCTTATTGATTTCCAACTTCAATTCTTCGACACGTTTATTCGTAGTCTTCTGGATAGCTTCTGGAATGTATGATAGGATCCAATCAGCAAATTTATTTATGCTCTTATTTATTGAATCTACAGCATTCTTAGCTAACGTAGTTAGTGCTTTTGGCTTCCGACCAACTGGCTTTAGAACCGGCACATTTATCTCTGGTATTTCTTGATTTATAATATTAATATTATTATTTTCTTTCTCCATCTGGATACCATATATACGTGACATATCCTTAAGTGTCATTCTAATAATTTAGATGTGGTTAAAATTGGCAGGGTCATTTTAGGCTTGGTTTGATGTTCGATTATACTTTTGAATCATACGTTTGAATCATACTTTGAATCATAAGTTTTGATTGTACTTTAGATCGCAAATTCGAATCCTCCAGTGGTCGCATGTATCGCGTCCATAACTTCGTCTCCGCCGCATCATTCTCCTCCTGCATCTGTTCGTTGCTCCCGAAGTTCTTAACCAACTCTTGACATACTCGCTATCTTCCGATTTCTGTCTATTATCCTTTGCTATCGTTTCGACGTTCTCGTAGTTCTTAATCAACATATTGAAATGCGCTTTATCTTTCGATTCCTGTCTATTATCCTTTGCTATCGTATTGACGTACGCGTTAACTTTCGATTCCTGGCTACTATCCTTTGCTATCGTATTGACATTCTCGTAATTCTTAAACAATGTCTTGACGTATGCGTTGAATTTCGATTCCTTTATGTTATCCTTTGCTATCGTCCTTTCGTTCTTGTAGTTCTTAACCAGCGTCCTGAAATGTGCGTTTTCTTTCGATTTCTGTCTATTATCTTTTGCCATCGTTTTCTTGTGCTCGTCTATTATCGACTTAAATTCTTTCATTGATGGTATACGCTTATCTGCTCTTATTGGTTCAACGACTTCGCTGTCTTCAAATAACTTATCATGCTTCTTCATAGTCGATCGAGACTCGTCATCTATTTGAAGCATTTCCCTATACTCTACCAACATCGATCTAGTCGACTTTCTTTCTTCCTTCGTCTGTTCTAACTCCTTTACCAATAACGTAAGATCCTTTCGAACCTTCGATACGGTATCCTTAAAATCCTCACCTTTCGAGCTTCGATTTACGTGCATCAAATATTTGGATCTCATGAGGAACTTTCTCGATAGTTCATCTATCTTCTCTGCTTGCTTGGCTTCTTGTCTTAGTAATTCATCATATACTTTCTTCATCTTGTCTTCACTCATTTATACTATACTAAAGTGGCATTCGTTTAAGTGTCTATATTTAAATTGGGGGTTTAAGAGACTTCCCATAATTTGAGTTTCGTTGGGAATTTGACCTTGGGAATTTAACCTTGAGAATTCGACCTTGAGAAATTATGGCGTGGTCACGTGGCGGTCACGTGGTCACATGGTGATCACGTGGTCACATTTTCCAAAATGCGCCAGAATCGGCCTTTTCCTACTACTTATGATATGGGATAAATATAAACATTGAGACAATCATATTTTAGTACTCGGAACCTCCAGTACAACAGAACAGCAGACTGTATATTGTAGACGTGTGTTACATGAATAAGTAGTGTTTACAATAAAAGGTCAATTTCTTTAATTTACATACGAAAAAACATCTAATGTGTATATCATGAAAAACTAAAATATTAAATTACATACATATACTAGGGGAGCAGAGAGTCACCGCGACTGATAACTCCCCTACTCCACTCCTAATAAATAATATGAGTGGAGCACCAGCCCTCCCCTGTGACCACGCCTTAGAATGGAATGTCTGGAATGTAAAGAATGTAGAAAATTAAAATTAAAAATAGTGACGCTTATGTGTATACAGCCAGAGTTAAGGCTGTTCCCAGCCTCTTGTATGGAAGAAAAGTTGTCCCGGGTGCCCGAGACAACTTTGTTTTGAGCGAGTCTGGGCACGTAATATTGGATTACGCATGCTCTGTGTCCCGAGTTGGCCCGGTTCGACTAGCCAAAGTGCTTATATGAGAAAAAGTTGGCTCGCCCCCCAGGGTCACCCTACCTTGTGAACCGAGTGCCTCGGGGAGGGCAAATTTTTTTTTTGGGCCCCAGTTCAGATCAATGAGCAACTTTACCATGAGGCCTTGCGCGCCCAATCCAAGATGGCGGACAAAGATGGCGGACTTGGGGAAAGGAAATTGTTTTCGGGGTGGTGCTAGTAAAATTTTGACAACTGGGTTGACGTATTTCAAGAAACCACGTGATGTTGCCATAATAAAGGGAGGAGTGGGTAAGTAAGAAATAATACGCAGTGGGTGGCTGGCGGCAACTTGTAGTTAACGTTCATGTTTCATTTTCGCGGAACGGATTACGAATTCGGCACCGGCTTTTGCGCGGGATCTTGGGATTTTCAGTATTCTTTAATACTATTAAACCTGGATTTTTCTAACCGCTGGAGCCGAATAAGGGTTTGAAAATCGTTTCCTGAACGGTGATCATGAAAGTAAGTGCAATTCACAGTACTTGCTCGTATAATTAAAGCGTTTATACCTTTGAGACATTTTTGCGTAGTTTCCGGACAATTAAGTAAGGTGAGAATTTTAAGTTTCCTTATTAAAAATTATAAGACCTTGTAATCTTTAATTACTTATGATTCTTTTCCCGATTGTGCAAAGCGATTATTCTCTTGAGAGGGATCAATAGGATCTTCTCAAATATGAAAGGTAATAAATACCCTAATTAAGTGCTAAAACAAAGTGAATGTTAAAAGAACGAATTTCCCTACATAAGGAAAAAAGGAACACAGTATATTTTATAAACATGTTTTCGTAATTTCATAAGAAAATATTATTTTTAATTTGTATATTAAATATAATTAATATAATTTTAAAAAGTATAGTACCCCCCCTCCCCCCCCCCCCCCCCCTCTCCTTAGTTCTTAGATATTTTTTTTACTTTTCCAATACTAATTTATGCATATGTACTATGTATACATTGTTACATATGTACCTGGTAGAGAAAGAGTAAAGTTATTTTGATTGTAATTTTGGTTGACTTTAACAATTGCACTTAATCATAACTCTACCCTACCCCTTCCTAGGTATGCTGATTTGTTTCTGTTTAACCCCTTTCCTTAGTTGAAGTCTCATATTTCTTTACTGAGTAACAATAGAATTACAATAAATATAATAAAATGTACTTACTTCAATACCGTATTCTAAATAATTGTTTATTTCTTAATTATGATTTGTTTCGCTTTAAAATTAGTAGTCATCAAATTGTTCGTTCTGCCAAACGTATTACGAAACTATTGATCATCTTTTTGTTGAGTGTGTTGAGTCAAAAAACTTATATTTTGAAATTAGAACTTGGCTTGAAACTGTCAATATTAAGTTGCCAGAGTCCAATATAGTAAATATCATTTTAGGTGTAGATGATCAAGTAATAAATTATATAATTTTAGAATATAAAATGTGTCTTTATAAAGCTAGAGGAAAAAAAATTCCGTCTATCACTTTTTAAGAACTTATTAAGATACTCAGAAAAAATTGAATTAAAAATCGCCAAAAAAGGAAATAAACTCCTTTCACATGATAAGAAATGGAACACAATTCTAATGGCAATAAATAAGTAATTAGAAAAACGTAGCGTAAATTTGAGTATGTTTTTTATTTTTAGTTATTTTGTGTATAGTTTAGTGTTAGTAGATGTGTAATTTTGTAAAATTTATTAAAGAAAATAAAAAGAGGTTGTTAAAGACAACAACAAAAAATGGACTTACTTTAATTATTAACCAACACTGAGTTGAACCCATTATTTTGTGCCAGCCAACAAGAGGATGTAGTCATGACCTCATGACTTCCTTCATAAATAAGCTACCCCTTGGAGCTTTTGAACTTTTCTAGTTGTGATATTGGAATTTGAAGTACATGTAAAAGGTAAATTAGGTGGATTAAAGAAATAAAAAACCCTAGCTGTAATACTGTAAAATTGTAATTGTCAGAAAACATATTAACTATTAAAACACGGTATTTTTCAAGTGTTAGTAGTAGGCCAGTCATGCATGTATGTTGCCCATTTATATATAATATTATAATATACTGAGCACACACTTACATGCATTTTAATTTTAAAAGTTGTGTTAAATAATAAATAATAATGATCACTTCATTGGTAATTAATCAAATTGTTGTTTTATTTCCTATTACTGCCTGTGGTATTTTACATACATTTAGCAGTTTAATTTGTTTCCCTTAGTTAATTATATATATATAATTATATATAGTATGTATTTGCTCCCTTAATATCATTAACTAAATCAGGTATACCTGAGGTCTTGACATGCATGCATGTGCATTATTATTTATAGATTATATACTCTGATAACACTATTAGTTATTAAAGCTTAATTGACTAATTAATCAGAAGGTTGTGCACTAGCTGTTTATTGTAGAAAAAACCTTTAATCACAGCCAAAAATTATTGTAAATGTGAGTGTTTCAAAAGCGAATAAAAATGCATGTACAAGCATAATTCTGAGCTAGCTTTTATATAACAATTAGTGTGCTAGTATATATATAATTTTATGTAAATGGCAACAATTACAAATAATTGGTATAGCCTTAATTCATACTGCTTCTAAACACTTGAAAAATACTGTGTTAGGTTTTCTGATAAAACAATTGTGACAAAATTGGAACCCAAGAATTACAGGGTTCTTTTTATTCCTTTAGGCTGTATATATTCATAATATGTATACCTGACAGGGGGAGGTGGGCAGGTGATTTTTAAGGGGATCCCAATTTGTTTTAACAGGCTTAATTTAGAAGGGGGAATCTTAAAATTTACTTATGAAAGGTTGGGTGGATTAATGTTATTTTTTTTAATGTTTGTCAAACAAAGACCTACGTATTGGGTGGATTAATGTTAATTTTTTTAATGTTTGTCAAACAAAGACCTACATATATACACTTAAAATGGTAGGTGCACAGAATGGCTAATTAATGCACTAAATAGAGCTAAGCTTAAGAAATGCAGGAGAATGCACTTGCAATAATCTAAAATCTAAAAACCTTCCCGGTCCCCCCCAGAACACTTTTTCTTAAGGTTGCATGCAGCTAGGAATGCCTGATGTCCACGGTTTTTGCTTATTCGCGAGTCCTGATGTAAGGAATTAATGATAATGTTTTATATCAATTAAAGGACAATATATTCTTGTGTAGTTTTGGAATACCATGCAGCAACAAATAGTCTTTTTACAGACACCAAATTAGTGGTAGTTAATAACAGTTATTTTTATGGTTTATTCTTAGCTTTTCTACAAATTGTAGTATTAAACAGAGTTTCACGGCCCGAAATGACAGTTCTGTAAAATTATGCTTGTTAAATAATGCTAGTTTGCATATGGAAATGGTCTGGGGGCAGGGCTAGGGACGACGGTGTATTACATTTTTGAAAGGATGGAGGGGGGTTGCTAAAATTATTTAAATAAGCAGTTTATTCTGGGGGGAGTCATAAAAATATGACGTAATCTGAATAAATAACCTGCCCCCCTGTGGTATAGTCATAATCAATGCAGTCTTTAATTTACTTCCAATATCACAACTGAAAAGTTCAAAAGCACCATGGGATAGCTAATATTTATAAAGGAAGGCATGAAATCATGTACATTCTCTTGTTGGCCAGGCACAAATAATGGTTCAAGCCTGCATATATTGGATAATAAAGAAGTATATTTTGTTGTATTTATTGCAAATATTGTTACTGTAAAGTAGACTTCAACTCCTAAGGAAAGGGGTGGAAATGAAACAAATCAGTATAACCTAGGAAAGGGTAGTCTTTATAAACATATAACCTGCATAACCCTACTTTCCCTCCCCCACCCTCATAAAGAATACCAAAACCATACACAAAATATATTCATAATTCTGTAAAATTCACAAGTACCCCACCTCCAATATTTTGATGACCTCCAAAAAAGATAAAGATTGTTGGATAACCCATAATTTCCCTGAAGAAATTTAAATTATAAATCAGTACCTTTCTCTGACCTGGTACAAATGTAACAAATACATATATATATGAATGTTGATTTATAACTCTGCACAATGTATTGGCAAAGTAAATACGGATGGGCGAAACTAAATAATTCTGCGAGTGCTAAACAAAGGACTTTTTATTATAATATAATTTAAAAATTATGATATCACGACAATTTTTTTATAAACTATACTTTGTTCCTTTTGGGGATTCTACCATTCTTCCGAATTTGGAATCTGCCCCTGAAGTGTGTCTTCCCTTTATCAATTGAGCTACTTGCGGTCCAGAAAATATTTATTAGCGCGCGAAAACGTCTCGCTATAAGTTCGCGTAAATCATAAAGTCGTGAAAGGCGAACACGAAAGAGTAATGCGCTGATCGTTGTGCATTGCATAAGGAAATTTGTTTATTTTACATTAGCACTTAGGGGTATTTATTACCTTTCATATTTGAGAAGATCCTTGTCATCTCTCTGTAAATACCGAGATATATATAATCGCTTCGCACAACCAACAAAATTATAAAAACATAGCCTAATGTTTTTGTATCGGGAAAAGAATCATAAGTAGTTAAAGTTTACAAGGTCTTATAATTTTTAATTAGGAACTTAAAATTCTCAACTTTTCGATTGATGTCCGTAAACTACGCAAAAATGTCTGAACAAGTACTGTATTGCACTGTTCAGGAAACATTAGAGTTGTCGAGATTTTTCAAACCCTTATTCGGCTCCAGCGGTTAGAAAAATCCAGGTTCAATAGTATTAAAGAATACTGAAAATCCCACGATCCCGCGCAAAAGCCGGTGCCGAATTCGTAATCCGTTCCGCGAAAATGAAACATGAACTACAAGTTGCCGCCAGCCGACCCACTGCGTATTATTTCTTACTGACCCACTCCTCCCTTTATTATGGCAACATCACGTGGTTTCTTGAATTACGTCAACCCAGTTGTCAAAATTTTACTAGCACCACCCCGAAAACAATTTCCTTTCCCCAAGTCCGCCATCTTTGTCCGCCATCTTGGATTGGGCGCGCAAGGCCTCATGGTAAAGTTGCTTATTGATCTGAACTGGGGCCCAAAAAAAAAATTTGCTCGGGGAGGAGGGTCACCCGTCCCCCCGAGCCAAGTTTGCGGTTTCTCATGTAGACGGTTGACTTCGTTTTATAAAGAAATGTATGAAATGTTGGCTCGCCCAGGGTAGGGGGTGGGAGGGTCACCCGAGCCAACTTTCCTTCATATAAACAGGGCCTTAGACAGTTAATAGCGTGGAATAGAAAGGAAACCCGGCAAACTTCAAAGGGGCTAACAAAGGCGCTGCGATTGATGTTGGAAGGGGGTAAGACAAAATATTGTGCACGGTCATAGTTCATTAGCGACACCTGAACCTACACGTTTCTATTCTCTGATTGATTAACATATTGGAATTTCTATTGTGTTTTGTGCAGGGTTATGGTTGAAAAAAAGCGAACAAAGACATATAACACAGGTCGCTGGGTTTCATAACCAGTCCCTCTATTAACTATGTTTGAGATAATGACCGTTTTTATACTAGAGACGCATAATGCGTCTGAACGTATTAGGGCAAAGAAAACTTAGTGAGTCTATACTAAGTGAGTCTTCTTAGTTCGTCTATCTATAAAAACAGGTACAAGACGCAGTATGCGAATGGACTAAGTAACTACGTTTTGTTTGCCCAAATACGTGTAAAGGCATTATGCGAATGGACAAACTACGTTTTGTTTGCCCAAATACGTGTAAACACATTATGCGTCTCTAGACGACGGCTGAGACGACAGAACGTAGAAAAGTGTTTTCTCTAGAAATTTGCTGTTTGCTCTGTCCTTTATTTCCTATTAGGTGCCTTTCACAGCCACATTTTCGAAAACAACATGTTCAGCACAGTTCTGTTCAGGAGCAACGCTAATCAGTGAAATTTACTTTCTTACGTTCGCGTTCTCTTGGTAACGTAAAATTTAGAGTTTTCACGTTGTGTTTCTATCGGCGCAGAACGGTCAAAATGTAGACTACTACATGCATCTTCATGTGCAGTTATTCTATTTTGTAATTAAGAAGATTGTTTGATGGCGTCGTCCTAGATGTTGTCGTCGTGGTTTCTTTACAAGACGCCAAATAGCAGTATAACACAGCTATTAGCCACTACCAAATTCAGAAAAGGACTGGGCCGAGTTTCTAAAGTTAATATAATTAAAATCTAATGATTAGATAACTCCATCATAAGAAAGGGCACATCGAAATTAGTAAGTTTAGGTACGTTTCATTGGATATTTACCATGTGCTGAGCTTTCAAAAGCCAAAGAACTAAGAGACAATTGTATGGGTTGCAAGAATGATTGTTCCGTTTTGCAATTTTTGAAAGCTTGCTTTTCAGTTTCTATTTACCAAAGCATACTCAAACTTGGTATTCTTACTAGTTCCGATGTGGTCTATCTTATTACAAGGTTTCTTTGTTAATTGGATTAACTATACAAACTCGGCCCCAGTTCTCTTTCTATTTGGTACACTATGACGTTAATAACCCTCCCAAGCCTGATGGCTTAGTAAATGTCAGAGATAAAAAGTCTAAAAATAGCCGAAGGCCGCAAAATCTCGGCAAGCCTTTTAACATATCATGGACAACTAGTTCCTGTAAAAACTAGTGTAGCCTTGTAACAGGTATTTTTATTCTATTACTTGTGACTTTTCTGAAAGGAGCCAAAAGACAGAGCCTCAACTTTATACTCAATCATATTATTTCGGGATTCCTCAGTAAGGGTATTTTGACTTGTGAAGGAAATGGTGTACGGCGAATGCAGCTCACAGGTACAGTTTGGAGGTAAATATCAGCTATGGTTACAGGACAGTGGACTTTCCTGTGGGAATACCTCGTCTGCTTGGATAACTACCAACAGTCAGAGGATCCAGTGGATGAGGTGGCCCAGATACCTTAAAACCATCAAAAGGAATGAGATCAAGCTTCCTGAGTCACAAAATGACATGCAAATCCACTACGGATGGTTGATCTTGCTGTGCACTTACAAATTGAAACAACCACCTGCGGGCGGGCTGAACTCAAATCTACCATAGAGTAGTGCATAATAAGGAATTCGGTCAGGTTGAGCATGGTATGACCGAGGTCTGACTGTCCTTTGTGTTTCTCAAGTACTTAAAGGCGCTGTGTCGTGGTTTTGCGCATGTCTGGAATCAATGTTCGATTGGTGGCTGTTAATTGGCTTCAACAAGTTAAAGTCCCCTCCCTTAATACTTGACCGAAAGGATACACAATATTTTCCTTTAAGACTATATCTACGCACAGTTCGTTAATCAATTTGCACATTTACTTTGATTTTATCCATCCCACACGTGTGCTAAGGTCTTCAGTTTATATGAAAATCACTGAAAATAATTGTGTTCCGACCCGGAACATAAAGCGTGCCCCTCACCGTGACATGGTGGTACGTCGAACAGCTAAGTGAAACCCACTAAGGTATAAATTAGGGGGAAAAGGGGATTGGAAAGTAAGTAAATTTATTGGTTAAAAAAATTAGTCAAATCTCTTTTGAAATAGTGGAACTTGAAATCTAAAAAAAAAGAGAAAGTCCAGTTCTAGAATAAGAGTAAAAGGAAGCTTTTCTTGGAGCAACCAAGTTTACAGTTGGCCTTTTACAGAAAACAGTCATGTGCTGATATATCACTTCAACCGCTACTTCAATTACCAATAAATTGTGCTCGCGATCCCATGGAAAAGGCTTTATTGGATGGTAAACTTCAAAACGGTGTTTAGAAAGATATCGACAATCGATTGGAGGTGGAAAATGGCATTTATAAACAGGTTTTGTTAATAACACTACCGATCTCGCACAAGTGCCTTTAATAATTTGTTGTCTCCAGAGCTAGACAAAAACTAGCAGTAATGGCCTTTTGCAGGAATGTAATCACGTGGTTGTACTGACATTTAATCCCTAAGTTTCGTTAGTTGTCGTGGATTCTGTGACGTCATAAGATGAATCAACTCCCTCCCAAGAGAAAACTACTACAATAAAACCCGTAGCTTTCAATAGTCCAGTTTCGTATTCGAAAATTACCGCTGAATGCAATGACTACAGACGCATGTACGCAGGATTAGCCTCATTCTCAAGTTAAACATTCATAAATACCAGCGAGATGGGCTATTCACAACACTGTGTATTGTTGTAGTTTCACGGTTTACACCTTCTCGCTGGTATTTACGAATGTTTAACTTCAGAATGAGGCTAACCCTGCGTACATGCGTCTGTAGTCATTGCATTCAGCGGTAATTTTGGAATACGAAACTGGACTATTGTGTCATCACAAGATGAATCCATCCCACAATTCGGGTATGCTGCTCCGGTCTCTCGAAGACAACTATTTTAGACAACTGAAATATATTAGAAATAGACGGGACGAGCACGAAAATTCCATACTGATGACGTAATTTTTGACCTGAGTCTTGTTCAGTTTGTTGCCCAGGTACAATAAAGTTCGAAGCAAGTCTTGACTCTTGTGTACGTAATTTTAAACATGGACACGGTCATGATACAAACTACATGTACGGTGTAGCAATTGATTGGTATAGCAGTCGATGAAATCTCTACTCAAATAGCAAGGAGAAGTTAGCCTTGAATCGCGTGGCGGTACAGCAAACTGTGGTATAATCAACTAAAAGTCGATTAAGGTATTCTAACCGCCGTGGGGAGCGAGTAGCAGCTAACGTTTCGAGCGCTTGCCCTTCGTCAGAGCAAAATAGGGAATTGTGGGTGGAGAAACGGTGTATATGGTGTTGAATGCATGATTATCGCTAAGGAAACACGCACTCGGATCAATTAGGATTGCGCCAACAATAGAAATGCTAACAGCCGCAATACAATAAAGAGTGTCGATGAATAAAGTAATGAACATGCTGATCTAAATATGAATGAATACGCGAATTATGAAATTAAATGAACGAAAAGCGTTCATTAATGCCGTTAGGTTCCAAAGTACCTAATTTGGAAAAAGGTTCTGTTCTTTACGTTTAAGGGTTTCGGTAGTACGTTGATGAAGAGAAATGCCGCATATAGTGATGTGATTAATAGAATGACCTGAAAGATTAAAGTGGCAAGCTACTGGTTTGGTGAGATCCTTGCTGTTGATAAATGATGTTTTCAGACAGTAAATCATAACTCGTGTCTACAACAAACTCGTGTTTACTTGTTCGACAAGATGGCGGACACATTACACTCCTCTGACTGCGCATGAGTAGCTTGCACTAATGATTTTTGACACCGTAAAATTCGAAAGCCAAATTAATAACGGAATATTTTTACAGCATGTAAGAACAAGAAGAGCACAAACTTTGTGTGCTGATTTTCGCCCCCTTTTACGCTTGGTTTCATACAATTTCACTCAAAATTAAACTGACATTTTTTGTTCCAATAAACAAACTGTATTGCATTCAATCAGGAACCTGTTTAAGTTCATCGTGCCCGCCATTTGTTTTTTAATTGCATTGTTCAGGGAAGGTCACACTTTTTTGGCAATGCGATGCACAGACCCCGTCCACACGTATCCATTTTCGTATCCTTTTTGTATTGTTCTCCGTCCTCAAGGGAATAGAAAACAATGGTCTAATTACCTGAAACAATATGAAAACGCTACAAAAACGGATACGTGTGGACGGGGTCTTCCTGGTTGAATGTAATACAGTTTGTTCATTGAAACAAAAGAATATCAGTATTTTTAGTGAAACTGTACGAGACCAATCGTTAATTACTCTGTCCCTAAATTACTCTGCCACTGTTCTAGTCTCTATTCCAGATGGTACACGCATCGCTGTTCTACCTGAATATAACGGCTGTACGTAAATTGCTATTAAGTCTTAAACGCACAAGCTCTGGTCCAGATGAGTTACCTTTTTGGATATTGAGGGACTATGCATACGATCTAGCACCTGTGGTAACTTCCTCCTTGGAACATCAAATACCTTTAGTAGTTGGCTGATATCTCCTCTACCTAAGGAAATCCTAATCAACTTCGTCCTATCTCTATAACTAAAGTTATCATGCGACTGTTCGAAAGGATGGTCTGCAAGAGGGAATTATCTCATCTAAGAACGGAGTCTATTGGATCTGACTAGTTCGCTTATAACTGGAAAGGTCATAACTTTACCATGGCTCTTATTAAAGGCCAACACAAATGGCTTCAATGGCTGGATTTCAAAGTTAATTGTGTTAGAAGTTTTAGTTTCGCCTTCAGTAAGGCCTTTTAGAAAGCTTGGATATTAGTAAGTTCAGGCGGAGAAGCAGCATAAACTGGTAAACCATAGGTAACTTTAGGGAGTACTATAGACGTAAAAAGATGATCGATTTCCGGCTTCCGACTATAACCTTCTTGCCTAAGACATCTTAAAATATATAAACACTTATTGGCTTCATTAAGTTTAGCACGCAAATGCACGGTCGTAAAATCTACAATTTGATAGAAATGTAACTCCTAAAATTTTAAGAGTTGAACATCAACGCACGGATAAGTGCCCGTTGAGAATTTCTTCATAAAAATAAGTTCCTTGCACTTTGACGTGTTAAAAGACATTAACATGAGCCCAATGTTTAAATTGACTTATAGCTTCTGCTGCAGTATCATTACAATTCTTAAAAACTTTGCCAAGGATTGTAGAGTCGTCAGCATATTTAGTTAATGTCGATCTTTAGGTTACATCTAAATTGTTGATAAATAAACTGAAAAGATAAGGTCCGCTGACACTTCCCTGAGTTGTTCCCATATTTACACTTTTCCAGTCATAGTAAGTTCCTCTAAAAGCAAGTTTCTGTTTTCGTTCTTTCAGAAAGCTAATGTACCAGTTAATAACAAAAGGGTTAAGCAGTAAAGATTGTTTTTCTGCTAAAAGATTGTGTTTAGCTTTATCAAGAGCTTTCGAAAAATCCATTGCGAACATTCGTACTGCAATACAGTCAGGGTCGTCTAGAACCTTCAGTGATTCATGCTGTATCCTAATTAGCGTATGTGCAGTTTCCACCCGTACGATAAGCAAACTGGTTGTCATCAGTGTGTTTCTCAAATGAAAGCGCGTGATTACCTCTTAAAGCGAACAAGCACACACGATGAAGCATGTTAACACGAAAGGAGCCTTCTTGTCTAAGACTGTTTTGTGTTAACGTGCTTCATATATATATATATATGAAGCACGTTAACACAAAAAGAAAAATATTAACGTTTGTGAAGGACTTTCTCGATAAAACATCTCCAACGTTACACAAAATAGCAGAAACGCCGTTTGAAATAGGGGGAAATTATGCTAGACCTTTGAACTATTCAAACTGTCGCGACGTTAGCATATGTCAAATGATTACGCTCTTTCCACTGGCGTATGGCGGTCTTCTATTGGGTGCAAAGTGTCCAAAAATTATATGCCACAATTATATGAAAATTATATCGAAATTATATATATAATCGTTATTATATGATATAATTTCTTTTCCTCCTATGTTCATTATTTCAAATAATGTTCGTGTTGTTATTTCATTGTTTCATATAATGCAACACTGCCTTTCGTATTATATGAAACCATGATCGTCATTCATTATCTATAGGCCATTTTGACGATGTTGCGCGCGCATTTAGAACAATATACATGCTATCAAGAAGACAAAAGATTGTCATGCACCATTGAGTTTTGGCGGGCCACATTCTGGTTTTTGGCGGGCCACATGCTTTTGTTTTCAATGCGTGCGCAACATCGTCAAAATGGCCTATTACTATCAAACTCATTAATAATTAATGAGGCAAAAACAAAGGAAATCACCGACCGATAAGTGATCTTTAAATCTGATACAGATTTCGTCCTGATTTACATAAACTTTGGCTTAGATTTTCTCGGCCAAAATACGTCGTATCGCCAAAATAACTGAAAACAGGACTCTCTACATCTAGACGTTTGATAAGATAAAGAATTCGTGTTTGTAAATCGGATAAAGATCGGCCACTCATTCTTTATCTATTACTTTCATATAATGCAAGACTGTTTTTTAAATTATATGAAGCCATGATCGTCATCTATTATTTCAAATAATGCAACACTGCTTTATAAATTATATGAAACCATGATCCTAAGCCAAATTCGTTATTTCAAACAAGTTAATGCTTCAATTTTGCTATAATCCATTATTTGATATAATAGATTATATGATATAAACCATTATATGATATATCAGCAACAAAACTTTATTTATACCTGGTGATTACCAGTTAACTAATTATTTAAATAGGTTAGGCATTGGTTACCTAGAGTAACTAAACAGCTAATCTAGCTAGGTAACACAAATATTAGACAATTTGTATAAATATATGCAGTCGGAAAGAGGACAATTAAACATAGATAACGATAAGTACAAGTACAGACATCTAGAGTAGACTAATGGGTATTGAAAAGAGGAAAACGTGATACATACATATATTGTATATATATATATATATATATATAGAAGAATATATGAAAGGCTTTACAGTCAAATAATCAAATTATCATTATTGAAATATATAAATAATACATGTAACCATTGTAATTATTATTTAAGGTAGGAGTCAATAAAGTCTGCTTTGAGTTTTTTTAAAGCGTTTTTTGTTAAGTGCTTTATTTTGTTCATTTATGGAATTCCAAATAACAGCACCTCGAAACCTTAAGTTAAATTTGCCGTAATTATTTCGAATTTTAGGAAGACAGTAAGAGGATCTGGAAACTAGTCTAGTGTTATATGTATGTCTAGTTCTTACTAGTATAAAAAATAGGTACCCATAGGTACATGTGTCTACTGTATAATTTTAATAAAACGTACACTCTTTGCTATATGACGAGTGAAATATATATTAAAACTGGGTTTGAATTGGGAATGAGCAATAATATTATTACATTAATATGCAATGAATATGCCACAAGTTTTATTGCAATATCATTTTAATGATAGTAAACAATGTTACAGTATTTGTGAGCACTTGTGCGACATCATTAATTATGTGGGACATTTGAATAAATTGATCATACAGTCAAAGACACTATTAACTGTAACGAACTTGTTACTGTTAGGTGGCCATGGTACTGTGCAGAGCACTGTAATTGCTATACTTAACTAACAGTAGGGATTTCAAATTATGCTAGCTTTGTGAGTAAAGCTAACTATGCTTTTCAGATATCTCTTTGAGAGAAGATATTGTTGGTACAGTAGAGGTGGAAAGGTCTGATAGACACTTTCTCTCTTGTTTGGGTTGAAGCAGACAGCTTTAACTACATTTTCTTCAGAAGTTTGTAGATGTGCAGTGAAGTATGTAACTTGTATATTGCTGATTTTTTTCACTGGTGAAACATTATGCACGTAGCATAAGATGTCTTTGTCTTTATTTGCCATAGCTGTGGCAGAGAGAGGGAAAATAACCTTATAATACCATAATATCCTGGTTATAAGCCCTGGGCTTCTACAAGTTTGTAAGGGTTTTAGGGGGCTTATAACCGGGGGTGCTTATAACCGGGATTTTACGGTATTGTAATTAACTAGAATAACATATATATGGAAGTGGTAATCAAAAAAATGTTTGAGAGTGGATATTTCGCAAGTTATTTTTTAATGATTTGTTATTAGAGAGGATACTATCCTAATGATTATTTTAACTGATGTTAAACCACAACTAGAGTCTATTGTCGTTCTGCTCTCCCATCTCCCCCTCCCAGCTGCTGTTGTGCCTTGCATTGACATATTAGTCAAATATGTCATCCACAAATTCTCAGTATTACTTTCAATGAAGTGTTCAGGGTTATCCCTTTAATATTGAATACCCTAACCCATACATCTGGTGTGAAACAGCTCTGAAAAAACTGTTACCTTCCAACATCTAGGTCTCAATCCAAGTTGATGTAATCTAAATTGTAATATTACACTGGAACTTAATACCACAGCTGCATTTTGATTACTACTATTTTGAATACTACTATTTTGAATACTACTATTTTGAATACATGTAGGACCTGGATTTAATTCAATATCACCAGAGGTCAAGAGCTCGACCATTGATATTACAATCTACCAATTACAATATTTATTTATTAGCACCTTGAAAACATGAGTTACATTTGTGTATATCTAATATAATAAATAAAAAAATAAAAAAAATACGATTTAGGGCTTAATCTGTGTAGTATATAACTCTATAATATTAAAAAGAAAAATGTGGCACTAACATGTATTAAGTTATCGTCTTTCATGTAGTAGAACAAAGTATGGCTAAAGAACGAGAGAAGTGGGTTAATAGAATAGTTTATCAAGAAAGGACGTTCTAGTCTGTAACATATTGAAATCCTTACATTGAAATAAATAATGAAACTCATTTCCCACTTCTCCTGAATTACATAAAATACAAATTCTCTGATCTCTAGGCAGTTGTACATATCTACCCTGTTCTATAGGAAAAAGATGCGCTGAGATACGCAGTTTTGTTACGGCTTTACGGGTATCAAAGTATTTGATTTTAGAAAGGTATTTCTCGTACGTATAGTTGCCCTTAACTTTAACAAACAATTCAAGCTCGAAATTCTTTAAACCATGATAGATTTGTGTTTTCTCTTTGTTCCATTCCTCCAAATAAATCTGTTCTATATTCTTTACAGCTAATTGGAGAATTGGCTTGAATTTCAGGTTCGCTACAGACTTCACGGAGTCACAATTCCCTAATTGTAGGAGGAAAGACAAAACATTAACCCAACATCGTGTTCCTTTCTTGTTTAAAATATAAGAAGTTTCAAGAGCCCCCACTAAAAGAAGATTATCACTATGATCAAGCAAATGAGAAAGATACTTTAGTAATGTTTTGAATATGTTATGATCTTACTGCATAATTGGTAGATTTAATATTCACTCCAAGAATGATTTTGTACATTTTAAGGTTTAAATTTCAGCAATTAAGTTGGAGTGAAATAACATTTCCTTAAAATGGGCAAAAGAGTTATATCGCTTGCAATAAGCACCCCAAATTTCGCAGTTGTACATTAGAATAGGGCAAACTAATGCATTATATAACTTCAGAAAGATCTTCATTGGGATCCTAGAGCGGGGATGAAATACTTTCAAAAGACTGAAAAGGGCTCTTATTCCTTTATTGTACAAACTTGACTGACTAGCAGTAAAGGAGCCAGGAGGAGTCCGGGCAGATCCAAGGTAAGTATAACATCTACTATTAGCTACATGGTCTTTCCCAAACTTACACCTAAGATCAACATTACGTCCTGACTTGTTGAATACCATAGTTTTCGTTTTACTTAAATTTACTCTCAATTTCCATTTTTGGCTGTAAGAGTAAAGATTATCCAGACAATTTTGTAGACCGTTTTCACTATTTGATAAAAGTAACAAATCATCTGCATATAAGAGGCAATTCACTTGTTGATTTCCTAATAGCACTGGTTCACATTCTCTTGAAAAAATCTCGATGCAACACTTTTCGTAACATTTGCGCACTTATTACTTTTTAATTTCCGACTAAGTTTCAATAACTCCTCTCTATTAAATGGTTTGTCAATTATTTCATTATACTGAGATGCAAAAGTTTCATATGTTATGCAAAGAAGTTTATCCCCTCGTCGTGCAGATTATGAGTAGTATCCTGCTTGGTGCTATTCAAGTTTTTGAAGTATGAATACCACTCTTCTGTTTCTATTGGGGCATTTTTTTATTTGGACTCGTCCCCTAAGGACCATAAAGTTTTCACCAAATTCCAATACTCTTTTGGATTATTAGTTTCCAGCGTCTGACACGCAAAATATTATACGATAAAATATTATATGATACGCAAACTATTTCACTTGTGAATGTACACTGAGCTGAATTTGTTAATTTGTAGTCGAATAAACAGGACCTAATATTTTCTGGTTTGCTTGAACGCCTGTCTGCTTTAAATAAACTCACATTAAAAAAATACTAAAAAGCAAGATTGAAAAAGAATTGGTATGAAGAGCATCCAAGATATCTGGATTATTGTGGAATTCACTGATGACAGTTATAATATTTAAAATTTACTTGAAGTTTGAATCTGGATCAATATAATTCAAATTTGGAATATTTTTAAGTGAGGATATAATATTAAATGAGGTAGATCTTGAAAATTTTAGTTCAGAATAGTTTTTGAGCAGAGGCAGCTAGTATTACAATTAAAGACCATACCTTTGAGCTCAATGTCATCAATACTGTTAGGAGGGAAAATATTTTCTCTACATGGCCTACACAACCAGAATTGATCAGATTGAAATGTATGTTTGTAAAACTTGATTGTGTAATCGGTACACTTTAGATGGTAGTAGTGATTACAATCAATTCAAACTAGTGCCCGACATCTATTGCCGACATATTTAGTACAAAAGGGGCATTTTTTGGCCATATTTACATATGTTTATAACTTAACTTGAATTTGAGGCTTGCCCTGAAGAACTTGAGTCTTGACTAAGATCAGCTCCTCTTAAATTATCCAGATCCTTGTGTGAAGATATATGTCTGACTGGGCAGTCAGTGTTCTTTCGAAGAAAGATTCTCCCATAGTTTGTCCAGATAAACTTGTAATTCAAGTCTTTCTTCAATTTGAGAGAATAGCTGAAGAGTTCCTTGTTCATTGGGGATAACGATTCTGAAATATAGACTTTATTTTCGGCTATATGGCCATGATTCATGTCCTTGGTAGTTACATTCTTTAATTTCCTTCGAGCACGGTACATTTCGTCCCTCAAATCTCTTCTAACGAACTTCACAATAATGAAAGGTGGGTTCTTTACTGCATCACTATGGGAATGTGATTGTCGACTCATCGGAATACGGTGACTGATAGATATATCTTCTTTATCCAGATTCACATCGATGAGGGAACCAAGTCGAGTTACGATTTCGGTGGTATCTTCGTCTGGAACAAGAGAAATGCCTTTAATTAAAAGGCAGTCTCGACGAGAGGACTGATCCATGTTGTTAATATTTTCCTTCTGTTGGTGAATTTCATTTTGACCTGGGACTTTAAGATCTTGTTTTCCTTAGAAAGTTCTTTGATTCTTTCATCGTGTGTTCCAAGTTTCTGGATTAATTGGTCATACTGAGCACAGACCATATCTATAGATTTCAGAATTGGCGCCAACTTCTTATCGAATAGCGACTCCATCTGGGCAAGATTTTTTTCACTTGGGGACATATTAAGTATTAGATCAAACGCGTAATAAATTGTTGTCTACTAAACTCATCTAAAAGCCCAAATAGAACATGAAAAGATGGAGCGACAAGAAACACGACCGCCATCTTTGACCGACCGCGGACACCTTTATATGATATAAATCCTTTATATGATATAAATCCTTTATATGATATAAATCCTTTATATGATATAAATCCTTTATATGATATAAATCCTTTATATGATATAAATCCTTTATATGATATAAATCCTTTATATGATATAAATCCATTATATGATATAAAGCTATTATGATATAAAGCCACTGAATTATATAATCCCATTATATAAAATCATTATATAATCCCATTATATGATCATATAAGCCATTATATGATATAAATCCATTATATGAAAGAAACCATTATCTTATATAATAATACGCTAAGTGTGTGTGTGTGTGTGTAACGCTCTTTCCCAGGGTCCCTCGATCGATTTCCTAATATGGAGGACGCGCGCGCTCGCGTCCGAAAATGGCGCCAAAAAGTGACGGCCACAGGTATCCCAACGAAGACGACGAATCATGCGAGAAGTTGCTTTCTGTCTTGGTATTGGTTGCATTTGAGGAAAGAATGTTAAAAAGAAATGAGTTTTCTCAAGTTCTACACTTAGTTGGGCGAGCGAGCCATCGAGCTTACGGGAAAACCTGGGCGAGCACGCCATCGAGTTTACGGGAATGTTTTACTTAGAGTTTAGGGAAAACCTATCGCCAAGCGAAGCGGCCGAAGTCAAACGACCGAACGAGGTAAGACCAGGTATTCAAACACATGCAGTTAGAAATGTTGTCCGTGGAAAAGGCTGTTATTATTTTTATCTTACAACTCTATAATGTGTGTAAAAGTAAGATATTTTGTCCATGTCTGTTTTCTGTATCCAGTTTCCTGTGTTCTTAGATATAAAACCAACTGTTTCGGCGACCAGATTTGTTTTCGTCACACAAATTCCTGTCTCGAGCTGCCTGTGACCGTCAGTTTTGGCACTTTTTCGACAATAATTGTGCTCATCGGTTTAAGAAATTAACTGAGATCCGTAAGATATTATTCCCTTTAAAAAAAAATATCAAAATACAACTTTGAAAAAATCAACACGCTAAAAACATTGTGCCAGGAGTCAGTCAGCCGGCTAGACTATGTTACTATAATTCATCATATTTGTTGATTTCATGTGAGTTCCCGCGGGTCCCTGCTAGTACTCATATAATATGAATTGTATGCGCGATTGTATGCGCAGTTAGCAAATTTCAGTGTCGGTGTAATATTTAACTTTAGCATTGATATTGTATTAACGTATCTGTCGTCTCAAATTAAAGTTCAACTATCATTACCTTTTCGAAATTAATACTGTGACAATCTCTTAAAAAATGACGGGCCAAGTGGCCAACGATTGCAATTTAGCTTCGGCGTTAAGCTGAACAATTGTAGCTTGTCTACGATCGGGGATTGCTGTTCATGACAACGAGACCCTATAAAATACCACTACTAGTATAAACGCCAACTCGTTGAGATGAAACACCACACTCCCCTCTCAGACGTTAGGCGAAAACCGAAGTTCTATTCGAACTATTCTTGATTAATAAGGTTATTTTCCCCTTTCTCTTTGAGTATCTATATGAAATGTAATTAAACGTTCGATAACGGTCAGATACAGAATTCGTGTCCGTGCTTTATAAGATTTACAAACTCTTTCAGCTTGAGTTTGTAAACAGAAAGTACGGCCACTCATTCTGTATCTATTACTTGAAATCAAACGGTTTGCTGCCACCGGTATACCAAGCTTGCATCACTGTGCTTTTAGGTTTCCGGAACATCAATAGTTTACCGTATACCGACAAAGACTATTGATCTGGCCTGATAAGCTGACCTCCCAAGTAGAATAGGGATTTCTAATACGGTTTTAGATACAGAAATGGGAGACTCATTTTGGCCTTCTAGCTTTACCGGTCCGTTCTAAACGAGAGTTTGGCTATTTGTCGAGGGTCGGGAGTAACATGTCGAGAGTCGACTTTCGAGGGCAGTATTCATGTGCTTGTTTTTCATTGTCTCCGGCTTGTCAACAGGTCAGATTGTCGATCAGATTATTTTTTCCACAGAAAATAATAGTTTTCTGGGTGTCTGTAATAGCTGGAACAATCCGGAACACCAGAAAAAAAAACCACGAATTTAAATACAATTAAATAACAGAAAAAAATCACCTAGAGCTAGAAATAAAATGCTTGTGAAATGGGGTGTCTGTAAAAGTCGGAACACCCCAGAACATACCCGGAACAACCGAAAACAGTTTTTAAGAAAATTTATAACAGAAAAAAATCACCTTAGAAGAGCTAGAAAAAATACTTGTGAAATGTATAATTCCGTTCGGAAAGGGGGACTCGTACAAAAGTGATGCCTGTGTGATTTCAGTCACGGTAGAGGCTCTAGATGTATAATTTTTATGGGATCACTGTGGAAGGCCAATTACGTCAATGGTATAATTGCCCGTTTTCATGAGACATACATGTTCATAGTATCCCTTTCTTTTTTTCCACTCTTTTTCATTGACTCGCGGCCCCCTCACCCTGATTTGCCTAATTTTCAGAGTTTGTCTCTTTTCCAAGGTGTTCTGGTTCATATTGTTGCTGGCTTCATTAATTTAAAATACTGTAACCAGGCATGTGCTATTTCCTAAGAATGTGAGCTATATTCCTTACTTGTCATCTTTTTTCATGGGATGACCGTACCCCTACTAAGCCACACCCTTGTGTCGTATGTTTCTGAAGGTGTCTTCCGGTACATATTCGTTTTTCGTTACATAATTTACGATGCTGTAAAACCGATGTGTCTGTGTGTATCAGATCTATTCAAGTACAATTATATGAATGTGTTTTTTATTTAATTATGTACGTATGTGTAAGTGTATATTTCCTCTTGTTTTTTTCGGGTGTTCTGAGTGTTATCCAGGCTAAGCAGTAACGCAAGAAACAGTAACTCTTCGTCGTCTTCACTTGACGTTTCCCCATTATGCTCTATAACTAATACCTCAACCTTGCTCGTTACAACTTAGTAACTTAAAGTCAGCACGAATGACTAACACTGGCCATGGGAAGCTTATGCCGGCATCATACTTTCGAGCCAAGAGCCCATAACTCAGAGCGTCCATATCTCCTATATAGATGACACGGCATTTTCACAAGTTGGGCTATTTTTAGGTTATTTTTGCTGCCAATTAGTGGGTACACCAGTGGCGGAACAAAAGATGCCTCATTAGCTTCTTTTGTTATACCGACAACATGTCTGCGATGCTTTTGTGATTTTAATCCCTTGGGTTGCTCTCTTGGTTGCAATCATTACTAAGAATAGCGGGAAACCGTTCTAAAAATAATCTAACTTGTGAAAATGCCGTAGGTAGTATGGGAGATTCAAGCATAATCAGCTTTCAAAGCATCGAGCCTATGTACATGCAGTCGTTGTTGACGATTTAAGGAGCAATTATACCATTGACGTAATTGGCCTTCCACAGTGATCCCAGAAAAAAAAATTCATCCCTAGAGCCTCTACCGTAACTGCACACAGGCATCCCAGTCGCTTTTGATACGAGTCCCCATTTCCGAAAGGAATAATACATTTCACAGGGTGTCTGTAAAAGCCGGAACACCCCGGAATATACCGTTAACACCCGAAAAAAAGGAGAAGAAAAAAAGAATTTAAATAAAATTAAATAACATATAAAAATCACCTAGAGCTAGAAAAAAGCTTTTACAGACACCCAGAAATTTCAAACTATTATTTTCTGTGGAGAAAATAATCTGATCGACAATCTGACCTGTTGACAAGTAGAGACAATGAAAAACGAACACATGAATACTACCCTCGACAGTCGACATGTTACTCTCGACCCTCGACAAATAGCTACTCTTGTTCAGAACTGACCGGTAAAGCTAGAAGGTCAACATGAATCTCCCATTTCTGTATCAAAAACCGTATTAGAAAACCCTATTCTACTTGGGAGGTCAGCTTATCAGGCCAGACCAATAGTCTTTGTCGGTAAACTGTTGATGTTCCGGAATCCTAAAAGCACATGACTCAAGCTTGGTATACCGGTGGCAGCAAAAAAATATATTTCAAGTAATAGATACAGAATGAGTGGCCGTGCTTTATGTTTACAAACTCAAGCTGAAAGAGATTGTAAATCCCATAAAGCACGAATTCTGTATCTGACCGTTATCAAACGTTCAATTACATTTCATATAGATACTCAAAGAGAAAGGGGGAAAATAACCTTATTAATCAAGAAAAGTTCGAATAGAACTTCGGTTTTCGCGTACCGTCTAAGAGGGGAATGCGATATTTGATCTCGACGAGTTGGCGTTTGTACTAGTAGTGGTATTTTATAGGGTCTCGTCGTTGTCTTGAACAGCACTCCCCGATCGTCGACAAGCTACAATTGTTCAGCTTAACGACGAAACCAAATCGTTGGCCACGATATAATGCGAAAGAAGTGTTGCATTATATGAAACAATGAAATAACAACACGAACATTATTTGAAATAATGAAGATAGGAGGAAAATAAATTATATCATATAATAACTATTATATATATAATTTCCATATAATTTTCATATAATTGTGGCATATAATGTTTGGACACTTGGGACCCCATAGCCTTCATGTCAGTTCGATCCGGTGGTACTTCAAGTTTGGCTGAAGTAGAAATATTATTCATTCGAAAGCTCAACAATTTATTTCAAATGTAAACTACTCACTTGCTTGATGAGCCATAGATTTAGCCTAAGTATTTACTCAATAATTCACTGTTCACCGAGAAATAGAGATCAAACACTACTTAATAATTCATGAGGTACGTGCAGTACTTTGAAACCCCGTCAAAGTACACTCTGCGGTACTTTGAAATCCTTTTCTAAGTCCAAGGATTTGAACTATGAATATTCATAGTTCAAAGTCATTGGCCTTAGAAAATAATTTCAAAGTACTGTAGGCAAATACCTTGACCAAAGGGAGGTGTCACGATTGATCGCGGACTTACCCAAGCGGTAAAACATGTCATGGTACAATACCTGTCTTGATGCATACAGACCGTAGTTCTCCCTTCATGTAGGCAGACATGAATTACTACCAAATTGTATTGTGTATTTCGTTCTATTGTTTTGTATTGTGGTAATTCTATTGTATTTTGATAGCAATTCAATTTATTTATTTATTTTTTATTTTAATAATCTTTAATGAGGAAGCCAACTTCACCGACATAGTGATTTACAGAGGGGTCCTAGAATAAATTAATAATAATAATAATAATACATAAATGTCAATTAATAATAGTTAAATGTTGAAAATATATGTAAGTAATAATCCTAAAGTAAGGTGGGGTGTAAAGTGGGTCTTAATGATAAGATCAATAAATATATGGGATAAAGGATTAAAAAAATGCTCTAGTTAAGCCACGCTTAAAAGCTAATAATGTGGATGTTTCCCTTAGGGTAATGTCCAGAAAGTTCCAAACGTCGGTAGAGAAATTAATGGTGGACCAATGTCCCCATCTCCTATTAGCAGTAGTTTTACGGATATTATTCCTTGACCTAGTACTATATTTATGAAAGTCCCTATTAAATGAACATTGAAACGAGTGTAATAAATGATTGTTAACTGATTTGTAAATAAAAATTGCACAGTGTTCAGCCCTACGCTGTTGTAATGGCTTCCAATGAAGTTTCGCAAGAGCCTCGCTGGCAGATGCGCGAGGGGGAGGATCTAAGATAAGTCGCGCTGCTTTATTATGCAGAACTTGAAGCTCAGCCATTAGAGTTGCGTTACCTCGGTCGCCCCATATGATATCGCAATAGTGAAAGAGAGGCAGGACATATCTATTAAAAAACGTGACTCCGGCGTTAAGAGGTAAGCATGGTTTGATGCGCCTTAATAGACCCAGTTTCCTATTTATCTTACGGCGGGTATTATTTAAGTGATCACCCCATGTGAGATTCTTGTTGATAACTATTCCCAGGTACAAGAACGATTGTACCTCCTCCAAGGCGTTGTCGTCAGAGGAAATAACAAACGAGTCTATCTTACCAAGGCGCGCATTGCTACCAATTAACATGAATTTGGATTTTTTTACATTTACAGACATTCATGAAGGGACCACCCAGACCATCTCTCCAATGTGGGACCTGTTTTTGCACACTGCCCTGACACTGCTTATGTCCGTGACGCCAACTATAGCGATGTTTCGTGTGTCGTCATCTATTGTCATTAATGTGCCAACCAGAGATCCATTGGTTCCTAACACAAAGCGGGCTTTACAAATCATGGTTGGCACATTAGCATGACAATCGCAATGTTTATCAACACGAAACATCGCTATAGTGCCAAAATATAATGTTTTCATCACATTTCACACCAGGTTGTAAACACGTACTCCCACGAGAACAAGCGCATAATTGTTAACATTCCATCTTTTCTTTAACAATGGACGTTCGATTACTTAAGGTTACTGTAGACCTTCAGGGTACGTTTTGGGGAAAACGTTATAGCGCTCCCTCGTTGGAAAGCTTATATAACTGGCTACAAGACTGCAGTAAAAAACAATTGGTTTGTATGAACGAAAACAAAAAATAGCGCTCTTGTCTATTAAGCCTTTCATTCCAGTTCAAAATGCTAAAAGCGAACAACTATTTACAAGAATTGTCTGAAAATTGAAAGTCTGGTAGTAAGATATCACAGCAACAAAAGTGTGTCTGGGTTAGTCAATATTCCAAATACTTGTAGAGTTATGGAATTTTTACTATTTTCAGCTAAACACAATATCATTAGAAGTTGAATGGACTTGCGTAAAAGGTCATAAAACGATAAATAATGTAAATTTTACTATTTCCAGACACACTTTGGTTACCAGAATATTAATCTACTAGAATGCCACAGTTTAAAGGATTCTGATAAATTCGTGTTCGCTTTTAGCTTTTTAAAGTTCTTTCTGTAGCTCAAAAATGTTTGCCGAGAAAAAGCCGATTGAAAGAAACCCACGTATCACGCCCCCATACATGTATGCCTAGCCCCGCCTCCTCGACACTTTCTCCAGTAGCTGGCCAATCAAATCAGATCACATTTTAATTGTGTCATTTTCTTTCACTGTGCCTGTTGTGTTGCGTTCCGCTCTGGTTGTATTCAAAACAGTATAAAATATCGAAGCAGTGAACTACAAGGTTTGTATGGGAGTTCTTCCGATAACTCGGAATAATAACGTAAATTTAGTTACAGATCTTCCAAGTAAGCCTTCTTCCTTTATTTACCTTGTATTACAGAAGACCTGTAACTAAATTTTGGTTATTATTCCCAGTTATCGGAAGAACTCCCATACAAACCTTGTAATTCACTGTTCCAAAAATAACTCTTTTGAATACATAGTCAGAACTTGGGCGGCCTATGTCCGATCATGGAGAGAAAGGAATTGAAAAGTATATCAAAATCAGGAATAGTCGTTCAAAACTCTAACAAAATTACCAGCCAAGCAATGTGTTTACAAGGACAAATTATTAGTGCTATGGATGATAATTTGCAAGTCACTGGATTTTCTCACTATTCATGTCGCCGTTTCCTCAGATATTTTCAAATGACATCCTCGAATGATAAAGTAAGCCACATATTAAAACAAAGTTTAGGGTAAAAAAGTCCGGAGCTGATTTGAAAGGTTTATTATTGTGCGAGTTTCGTGGGCATTTGTTACGGCTGAGTAATTCTACACTTCGCATGACACTCTGTCAATCAAACCTTGCAAATTTACTTCCGGCAAAATAAGAAATCGTTTTTTCCCAGATAAAAATAATTTGTTTTCAAAAACTTTTTTTTGTATCTGGAAGATTTGATCAAATACTACATTACAAGCGAAAAAACGTTTTCAACGAATCTCTGCTTCTGAAGGTCAACAGTAACGTCATCATTACGTCAACACCACTAGGTACTTGATAGGGACCCACTACCATGTCTGTCAGGTTTGAGCGTACTGCCATTATAAATGAGGGAGATATGGGCATGTACATAAAATCACGTGACCGATGACGTCATCGTTACGTCAACACCACTAGGTGATTGAAAGGGACCCAATACCATGTCTGTCCAGGTTTGAAGTGTCTGGCAATTAGAAGGACACCGTCAAGACATCTTCTCCAGCATGGCCAAATTTGGACGCGTACCATAAAACTCCGTCAATATATCTTCGGAAAATCGAACACTATACGGACTATTCGGACAGCCAACGGAGAGTCCCGATGTACACAGAAAAAAACGAAGTACACACCATAAAACGATGAATAAATTAGCTCGCCCCCACTAACCGTAAAAACTCGTACTGTACTTGCGCGCATCCATGAGTTAAAAACGCAGTTTCAGAAAGATCGGCAATCGATTAGAGGAGGAAAATAGCATTTACAAACAGGTTTTGCTAATAACACTGCCGATCTCGTACAAAGCCTTTGAATAAATGAAGTCAAATATTTTTTGCTCTCCAATACAACCACGTGATTTGTTAGCTGCAAATGCCATATTCAGACTGGACGGGATTTCAAAGTCATTGCAATTAGAACTAATTGCACGGACTTTGAAATCCGTCCAGTCCGAAATGGAGGCCTTGAAACATTACTTAAAAACGTCGAACCGAGGAGACAAAAGGTAACATTTGTATAATATTATTAATGTCAGGGACATCTGACCTAAAAAATAAATTGAAATGCCGTGGAATAAAATAAACTTGGTCATTTTCACAAGCACTTGGAATTCCACCAGTTATAAAGTTCCACAATTCAAGTACTATTTCTTTGGAGGAACCCTTTACTTAACGATAAATTTATAAGTATTTTATTAGCTGTCGCACATGCATCACTTGGGTATTTGGTTTACATATTTTCAAAACATGTTCAACAGGTTTAAACCATTCACTCTATAATGCTCTACGTTACATTTTACTCACCACTTCGATGTAGTCTGTGCGAGAGGTACCACGAACAGTGATTCCATTCATCTGAATGTCGGGATATCTGCAGTAATGTAATGCTACAATATTACACATTGCAACATTTTTCTTTAAAGTTTTTTTCTTTACACACACGACCTTAGAATACCTTGCTCGATGGCAGGATAACATAAGTTATTGGCCTGTCTGTGAACCCGAGATTTAACAACTGGAAAGTACCTAAGTGGAACAGTCCAAGGGATACGATTACCGTGTGACAGGAAGTTTCCTAGAGATTAGCACGATACAGTGTTCCTTGAGGTCACCGTAATACCTGAATATTAGGTCAGTAAGAATCGAACAACGTTTTTAGGAAATCCATGATTCGCAATATCAACATTATACGTGTTGTTAGTATAGGTAATCAAATAGGACGAGTGAAATTAGGGATAAATTTCAAGCGTGTTTGTCAAAATCTAACGTAGATTTTAACAAACACAAGTAAAATGTATCCCTAATTTCACGAGTCGCTATTTGATTACAATTAATATTAAAATAATAATATTTTAAGCGTGCGTACGCGGCGTTTGAAATTTCACATTTGAAATTACAAATTACGCGTGAAATTTCAAGTTGAAATTAGGGATTAATTTGTCCTCTATACACACTATGCATAATGCGCGCGTTCACAACACGAAAAAGAGGCCGGTAGATCCTCTGGAATGTTGAAGTTGAAAAACTAACAGGAGGTGTCAAACGTGTTGAACATGATTGTTTAGCCTTTATAGTGCAACCAGCCAGGCGCATAGCAAATTAACGGCATTGTTTCACTGAACATTCACGATCTCCCTGGGCGCTTCAATTTCAACATTCCAGAGGACCTACCGGCCTCGTTGACATGCTAGTTACCAGGGCTTATGCATAGGGTCTATGGTATTAGATGTATGAATGCAGAGTTACGTGTATTTCAATGGCGAGTACATGAATGGGTTTGGTGTGAATCAGTATTAAATTTTTACACAAGTTTGGTTTTGTGGCCACTTAGGCATATGATATCAATGCCCAATAAAGCAAAACGATAACTAAAACAATTATACGCTAGAAACAATATCGTCAATGAACTCTATGCAAATTTACTACCAAATGATGAGAACAACAACAAGGCATACACAACTATTTCAAAAATGTCGGATACAAGGCCTACGCGACGAGACAGATAGGGAGCACTAAACAACAGCCATGCCTTGACAGCACAAACCATATGAAAGTCGAATCATTGTTGTTAAAGAGAATCAAAAACACAATGTTTTACTCCTATAACTGCTGTCAACATATGTAAATAAGGGGCACAAAGGTAGTTTTCATAGTTTTAGTTTACATTATGATACGGTCAGAGATTAATAATTAATTGCTAGGAACTTTTATTACATTCATTATTAACAAATTACCATTATTAGTCAAGTAATATATTTTATGTGGCGCAGTTAACATGAAAATATGAAGTCAAGCGTGTTATGAAAAACTGTTAACAAGAGGCTGTGTTACACAATTAATAGTCGTTATTCTGTGCAAAGCACTCACAAGTTATACCAAGTTAATACAGTCTGTACGAGGTGACCATCAACTTACTGTGCCTGTGATATCTTTTCGGGGAACATGCCATCAGTCAACCCTAGAGTTCCATTCATCCTCCCATGGGACCCAAACTTAGGAGACATGCCATACTGTGCTTGAGTAAGTCCTCTTGCGTATGGGCTGCCATAGGGATCTAGTATTGGTCCGTGGCTCTTTACTGGGCTACCGGTCGCTAGTCTCCTAAGTGGAAGATGGGTGCTAGGTCGTGAGGCCTTCAAAGGCGGCACAGCTCCATCTGGGCCTAATTCAAGTAGGAGCTTTGTTGGGGGTGCAGGTGGTGCTGAAAAAGCCGATTGGCCAGACTCGCTGGAAGGATAGCCATGGTGACTGTGCTTATGGTGCCGGTGGTACCTATGCTGATCTTCCTTGGCAACACGTGTTATGGCAACTCGTGGTTGGATTATGTTTAGTGCTGGGATCATTTCACTGGCTGGTGACCTTTTTTGCATAATCACTACTATTACTAAATTGCTGTCGTCGTAGTGGAAATTAAATTTATTGGTACATTACTTATGGCGTGTATTGGAAATATATATTGAATACCCAATAAAATACTAGACACTACAAAACAAATCGTAATTATTGTGCTAAACGACTAAAACCTAGACATATATCTTTTGAAAACGCATACAAAGTTTAGATCAAGGATTGGTCTTGGACCCTGTTACAGGTTTCCGAGTTTGAATATCTTCCACTATTGATCAGAACTTTAACATTAATGGTCAACAGATCGCAACTAGATCATGTATCTAGTACAAACCTTCTAGGACTTGAGATTGACCAGGAGCTAACTTGTATTCCTCATGTAGAAAAGTTATGTAAGAAATTATCACAGCGAATTTATATTTTAAAGAAGATAAGATCATGTTTACCATTGAAACAAAGACTTCTATATTATAACGCTATGTTAATATGTAAATGTTGTATGGACCAGCTGTGATACGAATAATCTAGGTAGGGTACTAAAGTTGCAGAAAAGAGCTGCCACTGAGTAATCCTGAACGCTGACCGTCAATCTGTCAAGCTTTTTAATAAACTGCACTGGATACCATTTTATGATGAGACCAAATTAACTAAGTGTTGTTTAGCTTTTAAGAGCGGCCGTCTGTAAATATCGCCTAAAGTGTTTAGGATGAGAAAAAATGAAATTCCTCAAACTTTCTCAGAAGAATGGCCTGGGTGAGTGAGGCATATAAATATAACTTTTAGTTGAATCTGATTTTTATTTTAGCCAAACGGCGACAAAAATCGGTTTTACGGCTCTCAGACCGGTTTTTAGGAGATCGATACCACGCATCGTTAACGACTCGCCTAAAAATGAAAATAGAAATTTATAGCAATACTGTGCAGCTAAATGCAAAGAAAAGATAATGATTTCTCTTTTCATGGGTTATTTATTTAATTTGATTACAAATGAAATATTTTAGCAATTTTTCATTATTTTGTTAATTTTAGACATTTTTGGTACGCAAAATATCACGGAAAACATGATAGCTTTTGAACTAAATCGAATTTCGAAATTCTAACGGTTTTGTAATACGATTCCTCTGAAATGCGACAAAGCACATAGATTTTAAAACTTTAAAATATTTCCGGAGTCGGAGCTTCTGAAAGCCATCTCACTAGATCGGAGAAACGGGGTGGCGGAAAATTCGAGATTTTCAAAGAACTCAAAACTTTTATGTATTCTTGTAGCCAATTATATAAGCTTTGAAATGATGATGTATCTACGATGATGGATGGATGATGTATCTACGATGATGTATCTACGTTTCCTTGAGGCGCTACATATTTTGGATGGTCGTTAAACATGGACGGGTTTTATCACTAGCTGGTCATTTAAGTTAGAAAACACGTAATCAACCCTCACGAACAGACGCCATCTTGGAAGAGCCTCGTTTACACGATCCCTTAGTGAGGTTAAGGAACCTGGGAAGAACCGGACCGCCATACTCCCCCCTTAAAATGAAGAAAATTACAAGCTTTTTTCAAACTGTAAACAGTCATATCTGATAGCCCAGTTTAAAGGGAATCACGAAATGAGCGCAAAGAAGTCGGTTGTTTTCGGAGGTTAAGGGGGTGTTTACATGAAGGAGGGGGCTGTCCCTAGTACTAGCACTAGGTTCAAAGATAGCCGGCATTTACAAGCAAAATATTTAAGGTAGCCCGGGTCAACTCAACATGATGCGGCCGCCAAAATCATTCAAGCATGGAGGACACGAGTAGAGTTTTGGCGGGTTTTGGTGGGTTTTGGTGGATTAACGTTAATTGTTCTTTTTTCTGTGGTGCCATTTATTGCTGCTGCCTAGTGTCCTATAGTGCTGGTATGTGACCAACCAGGACAACACATCCTCCCCGTTGAATTAACAACTATCCTTAAGTGGAAAACACGCTTGAAATAATGATAATCGTTAATTCTAATGACATTCTTAAAACCAGTCAAGGATAAAGATAAACATTTGTTACATTCCAAACGGCGGTAGACCGGTGTCACAGCGATTTCGCCCCCCCAGTGAATTCGCCCCCCCGGGGCGAAATCGCTAGTGAATTCGCCCCCCCGGGGCGAGATCGCTAGTGAATTCGCCCTCCCCGGGGCGAGATCGCTAGTGAATTCGCCCCCCTTCAGTGAATTCGCCCCCCCTAGGGGGGGCGAAATCGCTAGTGAATTGTACTCGTAATTCTTATTGAAATCGCCCCGCCTCGGAAAATAGAGGCAGTAGATGTCAACGCACTGAATAAAAAGTTTTTTTTTTATAAATCTAAAGTATTTTTTAATAAAATGAAGTGTAAGACCCCTACTACTACTGACTACAAAAATACGCGAGTCGGTAACACTCTTCGGAAAGTCGTTTCAAATTCTTCCCGGATTTGAATTAATTGTACTGCTAGAACTGTACTGCAAAACTTACCGCCGTTTTATCTTCTCATTAGTTAATAAGCTGTTTATCCAGAAAGGTTTTCCTAGTTAGAACTGATCTAATTACCGAATTAACAAGCGCCGTTAGCTCAATTGAAATAGAACAAAGCACGCGAGTCGGTAACGCTCCTTCAAAGTTCTTTCGAAATAGATGGATCGACGCGAGCATTAACGGGTTATCAAAATCTTACATAGCACGATAATTACGACGACTTCATTATGGTTTTCATGCATGAAAAAATCATCAGACTATTTGGCAGTTGTTTCCAAATATGAGTTCCACTCGCTACAAGCTAAAGTAAGTTTTAAAACTTCCTGCCGTTTTAGATCCTGATTAGTTCATTGCTACTTGTTTATTCAGGACGTTTTCACGCGAGTCGGTAACACTTCCTTTAAGTGTCCACAATAATTATATCATCTACATGTTGGCTTCAGGCAAGAAATTATACTAACAACTAATCATTCGAAGATTGACGAAGATTGCAGAATCCCTTGTCGAGCTTCTTGTTGCACTGCTCGCGCGAATGAAAATTGCAGCGTTTACCGTAGCTTTACGTTTACCGTAACGAATTTTGTCGAAGAAAAGTGAAGCGTGAATTTTAAAATAAAATTGAATTACATGCCTTTATACACATTACTGATAGCTTTTTGCCGTACTATTCTCCACGTCCAATACATTACAGTAGTAATAATAAGGAAAACATGTATTCATAACCTTTTAAAAGGTTGAAGGGGAGGGGGGGGGGCGAAATCGCTAGAGGGGGGCGAGGAAGGGGGGGCGAATTCACTAGCGATTTCGCCCCCCGGGGGGCGAATTCACGGGGGGGCGAAATCGCTGGTACACCGGTTTAGTGTAGTAGTGATGACGTCTGCACTAAACTGCAGTACACGCAAAGGGTTACGAGTTCGAGCCCGAGAAGAGCGCTCAAAAAATATATTTTCCTCTCTTTACCTTCTCTTCTTGTTTACCTGTGAACCCTAGCTCTAGGTGAGTGAGAACCCCTCGTTTACCCGTGAACTCGTCCGATGGTTAGGGTTAGGGTTAGGATTTGTCGTAGAATTAAAGATTATCATTATTTCAAGCGTGTTTGCCATTTAAGGATAATTGTTAATTCAACGGGGAGAATGCGTTGCCCAGGTAGGCGAGTTGTCCCTAGCGAACTATTTGCATGGGTTAACGCGTGAAAAAGTTGAACTAGTTCTAGGATGATCCTATCTCTCAGGTACCCGAGACAAAACTGACCCTTTGCATGTAAACAGAACACAGAATACAATGGCGGTAGAATGACTCTACTACTAGGATGACCCCAGTACAAGGGTTACTCTCTCATCATGTAAACAGTTTTGGTGAGTTTTTTTTCCACCCGGGGAAGATGAAAACGAGTCTTTTCCAAGATGTCGTCGGTTTGTGAGGTCAAACGACTTTTGATTACGTTTTTTCTAACCTAAATGACGAGTTAGTGATAAAACAATGCATTGAATACAGACATAATTACTCGTTTTCTATTTTAGCGGTAAAAAATACTGTGCTTCTAAGGTCACGTCCCCGTCCCCGCGTCCCCCGTCCATGTTTTACGACCATCCACATATTTTAGACTGGAAACGCACCCGATGGTATCCGGTTATTGTCTACCTGGACTTGTATAGTATAGTTATACATACTTCCTTATTTATATCTCATTACTAGTATTTATATTTAGTTTTATTACAATTTAATCTTTACCTTATTAATCATTACTAGTCTATTTAACTTACGTAGTTTTCCACTACCTATTATATTTGTTATTGTAGTGTACATTAGTATTTTCTATTTAGCTTTAAGAGGACCACAGGTTTGTTAGCGTATTACAAATGTACAAATGCATACTTTGAGTGAAGAAAAAAGACAGACAGCAAAATATTAACTTCCCGGCTTGCGGGAGGGGAGGGATGGTAAAAGGGGGAGTGAAGGGAGGGAGGGAGGGATGGTAAAAATAACCAAATAAAAAGGAGTCTGTTTATTTTGTTGAGTGATCCCTAGTAGTGTTTGGCCTCGTGCCCAGGACTGCGCTGGTTGAAGGATAATGTCTGCCACTTCCGCGAATATGTTATGCACTTGAAAACTCATATTTTTAGCTGGGAAGGTACTTTCGTTATTGGTTTATGTTTCTGTGTGGTGTTGGAATTTGTTGGATGTTTATTTAGTTTTAGATATTGATGATTTCCTGTTCTGTTTAATTTTTCCACAGGAATCGGAAGAAGTTGCCGACCTTGTTGTCTCTATATAACGAGTGAGTAGTCTAAAAGTAGGGGGAGGGGAGGGATGGTAAACATGTTAAAAACAGAAAGGACACGAAAAACACGTTTTATTCTAGTTTTTACGTCATTACATTGGTTTGCCTATGACGACATGAGAAAATACTGCTGAACTACTGCTAAACTGGAATATATACAAATGAAATATCAACCACTTGATGCAAGCATGCAGAACATTATAGCATAAATATTTAGTGAGAATAGAGACTGGTCGATTCATATGACGTACCGACGTGAAGGTTCACTGTAAGTGGACCTCCTGTGCATGTGTCGTGCCGACCCATCACTTCTCGCATCTTTATCCGACGAGGGGTGATCATGACGATAAGAATATCTGAGTGACACAAAATATCATCAATACATGCACGATATATCAGTATACTTCACAGGACCAGTAATTTAAAACATGGCATGAGCATGATTTCTGTTGTTTAATAGCCTAGTGTTTTAGCAGTGCCTAACTCTATTTCTACTACTCATTAATTATTCATAATAACAACTACCAAACAGGTCTCTAATTGTCCACGTGCCGTACTTTGAAACCCCGTCAAAACTCTCATGAATAATTTTAATACTCTTCACTTCTACGATTTAATATGTTCTTTGTTCACAAAATGTATTACAATTTGATAAAACGTTTTCAGCGTTGAGAACGAACACTTGTGCGCCGTTATCTCTACATTTACTTCCGGTGAATTATTTACGTCATACGGATCCCACGCAGTTTCTCAGGGCTAATGTGGTCTCCCATATCCTTAGTAAATTTTGGTGTGACTTTTCAACCATTCGGAATTGAAGTCGATTTTCACAGAGAGGGCTACGTCATTTTTTGGGTCGGGTGGAACTTCTCGAAACGAGCGACAGTATTGGCCTATCCAACAATAGAAAACACCCTAACCTTCAGAAAGGCAGTACAAAAACAATAGAAGTATAGTATTATCGGTGCAATTAGAAAAAGGTCTCGAGAGGTTTCGTGCTACTCCATCTTTTTACTAGAACTGAAATATGATAAGACAAGATTGTGAGAGAAGACTATTTGGAAGGCGAAATGAGAAAAGTTGGTGGAAAGCATGCTCGTGTTGTGCTACGATGTGAGGTGTCGCTGTATGCCTTTGTATTATATGGCAGCTCAGTGAGCGGGCAAGATGACTGAATGCTGCAATCTGATTGGTTGCTCAGCGGGCAAGATTTGTTCGTCTTGTCCGCTCAGGATTTTCCAAATTCGCTCACAACTCTTCGTAAACAAATAGCGATAAAACCCGTACATTTTGAAAGAAACTAAACAGTTTCTTACATGAAGGCAAAACCTGCTTTTTCGTTTTTCAGCTAAAAATTCAACTTTTTAGAGCGATTAATGCAGTTTTTCCGGCTCTCGCAAGTTCGATGAAAACAACTGCAGAAAAAACGACTGTTCTTTGAATGAAGCTGGAACACACATGCAGAAGCTGAAATGGCTGTGACTTCAAACAAAACACAAAGAAAAGTTTGGCTACCTCACAACGCTACTACAATCGTTGTACAAAGAAATAAAGTTAATACGGAAACGAATAATAAACTTAGCACACAGTGTCAAAGAAAGCAGGTTTTTTATTGTATGGTCTAAGAAATTCAGCATTTACCTAGTATTTACTAGGTAATGTTACCTGCCCCCTCCCATTAGGGTAAGATGTGTCCTCATTCCCAAGTTTGTCCGCGCGTTTAACGGCCTCGCTGTCCAAACTATTCCGTTCTTTTGAGAAGCTACTCGTAGTTCCTGGAGGCTGATGGCTCAGAAAAAGCTTCTGATTTGATTTCATCGATATAGGCACACCATGTATCACCTACTTTGCACCGCTGTGAGGTCGGATTTCGACGGATGTGTTTTGTCCGAGAAAAAAATTGGTCTGAATTGAAGCTATCTGAATGCGAGATTACCCTCGGTGGCTCCAACCTTGCTTGTCTCTTTACGTAAGAGGGAGAGGTCAAATGTTGATGAAATTCGCAGAAAATCGCTCCAGGCACAGACAATAACTACAAGAAGACACACTGTAAGTTATGGTAACTTTTATTAAAGATTTACGTTGAAAATCGAACACAGAAACTTCCCATACAAACACTGTAATTATTATAATTGACACATAGCGAGCTTGGGCTACCTGTGTTTATAGTACTGATGGCAGGTAAGCGACAGGTGAGTGGTAAATATTATAGTCAACAAAATATTATAGGCAACGAAACTCCGCTTGGTCGACCCGAAAAGAACTCAGCAATTTCCTAAAATCATTTTGAGGGCTTCAGCGTTTAACTTGTGGAAACAGGTCTCTCTCTGGTTTCGAAGGGCTTTCACACAGTGAATTCGCCAGGAATTGCGGATTCACCGCCGGATCGAAGAATACGCCCAGTTCGTGAGGTTCCCGCCGTAAACAAGGGGTCAAAGTCCCGGATATAAACAAAAACAAAGCACGCTAAGCACTGTGGATGACACGGCCCCTTTAAGTATACTTGTCAAAGCATTCTCCGAGCCTCGGTATTTGGAATTTCATGCGGATTTTGACAGTTTTGAAACCCACGTAGAATCCCGTGCCGAATACATGAAACATTGCATCAAACAAACACTAAGGCATTCGTTAGATATACTTAGACATATAATATCAAAGCCTGATTTTTTTAAACTACCCACAAAACACAACACACATCTCTCTGCATACGAAAGTGCATATTACCGGTCTTGACCACATTCATTCCAATGATACGGCGCAGAATCACCGAGTTTGACAAGTTGTTCAGGACCTCTGTTGATACATGCAAAAGAAAACTGACGTCATTAGGGCGACTTGGCCCCAGGGCTCGAAACTAACACTCGCAAAATGCTAGCAAACTTCTTGATTTGCGAAACATTTCCACTACAAATGTCTGCGAGTCGATCTTCCTTTAAGGTACAACGTGGAAGTAGTAGTCAATAATAGCGGTTCTGGACCACTTTTGACCTTGACGACCTTGGCTGTCGGGAACCCCCCTACCCCCCGACAGCCAAGGTCGTCAAGGTAAAAAGTTATCCAGAACCGCTATTATTCACTACTACTATACGATGGGAGCCGCCAAGCACGTGGCACCGGGAGATGATGAATTCCTTCCCATTTAAAATTCGTGGAAAGCACTATTTTTTTTCGGCTACCAACTTTCGACTACTCCCCCACACATTTCTTTGTAGGAAGTTTCGCAAATGCAATACCCAAGGACACAAGGCAGCTTTTTTGGAGTGGTCCAGTATTTCGACTGTAGAAAAAAAAAACATCTAGCCTGGAAAGATCTATTTTTTGGCTACTCTTTGCGCCCGAGGCAAATTTGGCTGCCGCTGCTTTTTTTCGCCATACTAGTATTTTGTATTTCTATATATGTAGCGATGGATTGTAGCACAAAATATTCGACATTGCGCGACAATGGACTTCGAAGCGTGGGGGAAAGAATAGATTTCCACCTTCTACTCCAAAATCTGTACAATGGGAACCTTGCTACAGATATTGCCAAAATCGACTATTTGTCTGGGGCTACCGAAGAAATTTGCATCCAGTATCGGATGTGTTTCTCGACGATTTATATGTTTGGACATTGCTTTCCAAGAACGAGGTCCCCAAGATAGACGGCACCAATTAGGCGGCGGGAGCCATTTCCAAAATATTGGTGGGGGCGATATAGGGACACAATACAAAGCACTTTGTAAAGAGATAGCGCTGTGTTGGATACCTACAAGAGAAAATATCCAGAGCACCCCAACCCAGAAAGTATCCTGGTTGCAAAACTAGATGTTGCGAAAATTGCTATCGAAGAGCTATCGAGATGTGCAACAGAGAGGCATTTGCAGGATCGAGGTTTCTATGTATGGGATGCAAGACATATCTTTGGAAAATGCAAAAACACAGATCGAATGTGTCAATGGGCTTTCGGGGAACAATCTATTTTGGGTGCCACCTTTGGAAAGGCAATGGGAGGCTATCGCATTGCTCTCCAAACCCCCCAAAACCCTATATTGTGTGTATTGGGGTCACACAGGAACTAGGCGCATTGTGGGAGTTTCCAAAAAATACGGGAGCCAAACCCTAGAGACTTTGGAAAACAGGTATCTCCCCTTGTGGTTTCGGTATTCGGATTTGTTGGAGTTCCTATCCATGCAGTGGTGTTGGATTGCGATGGAGAGACGACCTTTCTCCATTGCCCCCGTTTGGAACGAGCAATGCAACACCTCTTTCCACCACAGCCAATGTTCGGGCTGTGTTTTGCGAAGTCTAGCAACATCTTTTTCGAATTCGGCCATCTGCATATATACGTCTGTCGAAGAAAGAAGCTTCCAAGGCAGTTACCGAGTACGTCGAAATGGTATTTTCTAGTTTGTAGAAATCTCTACCTTGGCTTGTTTTTTTTTCTTTGGGGGGTATTGGCAAGTCCAACTGTTTGGATGTAGAATCGTTGCTGCAGCAGTGTTGGGTTTCTTTCTATTTCGCAATCCAAGAAATAGTTGGATAGATACGTATTTTTTTTTCGATTTCGATTTCGATTTCGATGGCGTATTTGGTTTTGCCGCCAATGTGTAGGTTGCATAGGCTTCGACTATATATTTTCGGGCAGCGGGTGGGCACCCCCTCGGGGCGGCCGCAATGGAGTAGTAAGACGACTCCTTCCCTCCGCTAGTCTGGGAGCCCGCCTTAGGCAAGCGTGAGTACTCCCTCAGCCTCATGAACCAGGGTTACGGTGAAGACTGGACTTGGCAGACTGCGCTGAGGAAACCACCATATGGTTCAACGGGCAGAAAGGCAACGACAGCAAGCACTGTGGAGTGCTTAGGGCGCAATGTGACAGACACACTGCTGGCCATCCACCGCATCCTGTTTTATCTCCAGCCGTCTTGAGTATGTCTTGCCACTGGATCCAGATGTATCCGGACGAGAGAGTGAGGCTGACGATGCTCAACTCTCCCTCACTATAATCCAATTTAAGCGCAAGTCACAACCCCCCCCAAACCCAAAAGTCCTGTGGCAATGGGCGAGCGATGAAGCAGCAGGTATGGATACACTGGAAGCTGTAGACGCAGATCTACACACAGGCGGCTGAGGCCATAGGGTCGCTTTCTTGCTGATCGAAGCAGCAGCGGAACTCGGCAGAACCCTGAGGGACTGAGCAGCCCTCTTTAGGAATGCACTGCTCACCTCCATGACACGAGGAAGGGGCTAGAAAAGGTGCCCTAAACATTGTCTGCTTCACAACCCTCCTGGCCAGTTAACCGCGACTGGCGGGAATCCCACTATTGCGGTCGAAAACAGAATCAGAAAAGAAAACCAAAGCATATGCCACTCATTGTTGACTCCTGGAATGTAAGGACGCTGATGGACAATCCAAATGCAGACAGACCCGAGAGGAGAACTGCACTTGTGGCAAGAGAACTTGAAAGGTACAACATTGACATTGCTGCACTTTCCGAAACAAGATTAGCAAATGGGGGTCAGCTCACTGAATCGGGTGGTGGTTACACCTTCTTCTGGAGTAGGCGTAGTGAGGAAGAACGGCGTGAGGCAGGAGTTGGCTTTGCGATAAAGTTATCCAGCCTCCCAAAAGGCATGAACAACCGCCTTATGACACTGCAGCTCCCCTCGAGGTTTAACCGTACCCTCACAATCGTTAATGCTTATGCACCAACGATGACCAATACTGACGATGTCAAAGACAAGTTCTACGAATAACTCGATGCCATCATTGCAGCCGTCCCCAAGTCTAACAAATTACTTGTCTTAGGTGATTTCAACGCTCGTGTTGGTCAAGACCACACGACCTGGGTAAACATAGTTGGTCATCATGGTGTGGGTAACTGCAACATCAATGGCCTGCTCCTGCTGAAAACCTGTACCATCAATTAACTGCTCATAACTAACACAGTGTTCCGCCTACCGAATCGCAACAAAACTTCCTGGATGCACCCACGTTCTAAACACTGGCACCTTATTGACTATGTTATTACCAAACAACGGGACAGGCAAGATATTAGAGTAACTAAATCCATGTGTGGTGCTGATTAGGGGAGCCGGGGTGGCGCAGTGGTTAAGCGCTTCGCCTCTCACCTCTGTGGCCCAAGTTCGATTCCCAGACGCGGCGCCATATGGGAGTTCAGTTTGTTGGTATCTCGCCCTTGCTCCGAGGGTTTTAGTCCGGGTTCTCCGGTTTTCCTCCCTCCGCAAAAACCAACACGCTAAATTCAAATTCGATCTGTGGATTAGCCGGGACCTGGCTTTGATCAGCCCCCATGGTTGTTTCAGGTCTCGTTAGAAATTCAGAGTTTTTTTTTTATTATTGCTGGACGGACCACCGACTCATCGTCTCAAAACTTAACATCTGCATCCAGCCAAAGAGGCGTCCCGAGGGGAAAAAGACCACCAAGAGGCTTACTGTCTCCAACCGGAAGTCAAGTGTTACTGCCACCCAACTGGCAAACGAGCTCGATGCCAAGCTTGCTGACTTCCATCCCGCCGGGATGTTGTAAATGACTGGGAGACATTTAGAGACTGTGTTTATTCAACATCGTATGAGATTCTTGGTGCTAGAACTAAGAACCAGGATTGATTTGATGAAGACTTATCTTCAAGAAAAGCAGCGCCTTCACAGGGCCTACATCAATGACCCCACCTCCACCTCAAAGAAAACAGCTTTCAACAACATCCGGCGAACTGTCCAGGCTAAGCTGAGACAAATGCAAGATTCATGGTTGGCCAGGAAAGCTGATGAGATTCAATCATTTGCCGACAGACACGACCCCAAGAGGTTCTATGCTGCACTAAAGGCTATATATGGACCACAGTCGTCGGACACCTCACCACTCTTGAGTGCAGATGGCACAACGCTCATCACAAATAAAGATAAGATCCTCGAAAGATGGGCTGAACATTTCCAAGCTGTGCTAAACAGACCATCTAACATCAATGATGATGCAATTGATCGCCTTGAACAGGTCGAAATCCTCCTCCTGAGGAGCATGAAGTCAAGAAAGCCATACAACAGCTGGCCGCAGGCAAAGCCCCTGGATCCGATGACATCCCAGCGGAGATTTACAAGACAGGAGGCCCCACCATCACCAAGAAGCTCACATAACTATTTTGTTCATTCTGGGAGAGGCGTCTTATTCCACAAGATCTAAAGGATGCATCTATTCTCCACCTGTTCAAAAGAAAAGGTCATCGTAAAGTGTGTGATAACCATAGAGGCATCTCCCTGCTTGTCATAGCTGGCAAGATACTCGCCAGAGTAATGCTTAATCGGCTTAACTGTTACCTTGAGCGAGGCCACCACCCTGAAAGTCAATGCGGCTTTAGAAAGGGTAGAGGCACAGTGGACATGATCTTTGCTGCACGACAGTTGCAGGAGAAATGCCTCGAGCAGAACAGCCAGCTCTACACAACATTTATGGACCTCACGAAAGCATTCGACACCGTTAGTAGAGACGGACTTTGGAAAATCATGACTAAATTTGGCTGCCCGGAAACATTCATCACCATGGTTAGGCAGTTTCATGATGGTATGACAGCCAAAGTGCTTGATGATGGTGAATGCTCTGACCCATTCCCTGTAACGAATGGGGTTAAGCAAGGATGTGTTTTAGCACCTACCCTGTTCAGTATGGTGTTTGCAGCCATGCTATCCGATGCCTTTCAAGTTGGTGATCCTGGAATCCACATCAGGTACAGAACAGATGAAAAGCTGTTTAACCTTCGCCGACTTAAAGCCATCACCATGGTCAAGGAGATAGTACTGAGAGACTTCTTGTTTGCTGAGGACTGTGCTCTTAACACCCACACAGAGCCAGAAATGCAGACCACGATGGCTAACTTCTCGTCAGCTTGTGACAACTTTGGCCTCACAATCAGCACAAAAAAGACTGAAGTCATGTTCCAGCCGGCACCCAATCAGCCCTATGTCGAACCATCAATTTCCGTGAATGGACAGAAGCTCAAGGCTGTTCACAAGTTTACTTACCTTGGCAGTACACTGTCCAAGGACGTTGTCATAGACGAGGAAGTAAACTGTAGACTAGCAAAGGCCAGTGCGAGTTTTGAAAGACTCCGCACAATTGTCTGGGATAGAAGAGGTATCAGCACCACAACCAAGATCAAGGTCTGCTATACGGGTGTGAAACCTGGACCGTGTACAGCAGGCACGCACGGAAGCTGAACCACTTTCACCTAAACTGCCTGCGCAACATCTTGAAGATAACATGGCAGGACAAATTCCCGGACACAGAAGTCCTCACCTCTGCTAAGCTGCCCTCAATTCATACCTGCTGAAGAAACACCAGACTAGATGGGCAGGCCACGTCTGCAGAATGCCTGATAATGGCAAACTGAGTTCTGGCAAGCGCTCACATGGTGGCCAGCGCAAACGCTTCAAGGATACACTGAAGACAATTCTGAAGTCCTTTAGCATCAACACAGCAACATGGGAGCAAACCGCCCAAGATCGCCCAACTTGGCGTGGGCTCATTAGTCTGGGAGCCACACAGGCTGAAGAGAAACGCAAAGTTGATGCAGAGGAAAAGCGACGCCTGCGAAAATAGCGTCCATTCAGCAGTGTTACCTATGCAACTTCTCATCACACCTGCCCAACTTGTAGGAGACTGTTCAGTGCTCGGATATGCCTCATTAGCCATCTACGGAAGCACAACAGATGAAACCAACCTTAAGGGGTGTCAGTGGTCATCATCGCTCGCGATGGACGCACACATCGCAAGGCTCGAGGTCTTCCAAACCTACCACCCAGTTTCCGAGATGTTGCTGGAGCTAACTCAAGGGCAACGCCCATAGATTTGTGCTTCGTTGGAGTTGTTCCTATTCCCAAGGTTCGTAGGAGTATTGCTTTTCCCAAAATCTCGGGATTTCTTTCCACTTCCCGCTCCACAAAGTAGTTCGACCAAAAGGTCTCCGAGGCGTAGCCCTTTTCGAGCTGTATTTCGACTCCATACCTTTCCTTGCCTCGATAGATGGCTGTTGCGTATCTACAAATGTAGTATTCTCCAGGAGGAGTTCGTCTATTTTGGGGTAGCCTCGTTGCATTTATTCCTTGGATTTGCTTTGGTACGACAATATTCTCCACTATGAGAGCTCTTCGTCCTCCAAAGAAAGGCTCCCCAAACACAGACAATCGAAAAGACAAGGGAGCATAGTCGGGGAAACAAATGTATGTTTTTCTTGCATATTCGCTCGTGTGTGGGTAGCTAGATAGAACCTCGGGTTGGGACAAGACTTTGTATAGTATTTTTGGAGCCCAATACAGTTCGACGTCTTTTCCCTCGATGTACAAAGCCAAAATCCATTGCTGCTCATAGGTGGTAGTGATAATCGATTGGAAAGCGAGGACACGCACTTGCAAAGGCACCTATTCCAACAGCTCCGCTAGTTTGTGTGTGTTGTTCTTTGCCGAAAGAACATCTTCTACGCTCCCAAAGAAACCCCGAAGCTTTTGTATTTCCCCTTCCAATGCTTCTTTTCGATCCCTTGCTTCCAACATTTTTGTCTAGCATCTTCGACTAGCGCCTTTTGGCGCCTTTCTTCGATTGCTGCCCTCCAATTGTTTTCCTCGAGAAGAATTTTGTCTTGCCACAGCATCTCTTCCCTTTTTCTAGTCGAAACTAGACACACTTTGGTTGTGTTGGGAATTTTTCGATGGGTTGGGCAAAGTTTTTTCGTCGCCTTTCTAAAACTTCCTATTCCAAGTCCATCGCACAAATTCCCCATCTGGCAAAGGTCGCAGACCTTCGTTGGGTTCTATAGCAGCTTTGGATCTGGCAAATGGAGCTTTGAACCTTACCAAGAATGTTTTTTCTTCGAGCTTCCTGTAGGTTTGTAGTCTTGTTTGGATCGTCTCCCCATCGCAATCCAACACCACTGCATGGATAGGAACTCCAACAAATCCGAATACCGAAACCACAAGGGGAGATACCTGTTTTCCAAAGTCTCTAGGGTTTGGCTCCCGTATTTTTTGGAAACTCCCACAATGCGCCTAGTTCCTGTGTGACCCCAATACACACAATATAGCCTTCCATTGCCTTTCCAAAGGTTGCACCCAAAACGGATTGTTCCCCGAAAGCCCATAGACACATTCGATCTGTGTTTTTTGCATTTTCCAAAGATATGTCTTGCATCCCATACACAGAAACCTCGATCCTGCAAATGCCTCTCTGTTGCACATCGAGATGGGCAAAGGTTGCCGCTAGTCGAAGCTCTGGGCAATAGCAAAAATTTGCTACGTTGTTCCCAAACATATCTTGCACCCCAGCCGTCTCCATTTTACAAGAACATGTGTTGTAGAATTTTACTCGTACAAGGTGATCTGGAAGGAAAAAACGACACGCAATGCCCCCCCAGCTTGGGTAGAGTCCAAAACTCGGATGTCTTCTTCTTCCAAATGCTTCACAAGCGCTTCCCTATCCAAAGTCCCGGAAAAGTCTTGGGTGGCGTTGAGCGAGTAGAGACCCACCCCAATATTTCGCAAATCGTATAGGAATGCTGAAGCTTCTCGAATAGCTCTTCGATAGGAATATTCGCAACATCTAGTTTTGCAACCAGGATATATTCTGGGTTGGGGTGCTCTGGATATTTTCTGTTGTAGGTATCCAACACAGCGCTATCTCTTTGCAAAATGTTTTGTATTGTGTCCCTATATCACTGCCCCAATAGGCGCAACTAGCCACAATACGGATATGTAGGGTGTTAGGAAGCCCATTTGTATCTGCCACAGCTCGAATTTATGTAACCAATCTTTTGGAAATGGCTCCCGCCGTCGAATAGGTGTCGTTCTTGAAAAGCAATGCCCAAACACATAAATCGTCGAGAAACACATCCGATACTGGATGCAAATTTCTACGGTAGCCCCAACCAAATAAGCGATTTGGGCAATATCTGTAGCAAGGTTCCCATTGTACAGATTTTGGAGTAGCAGGTGGAAATATATTCTAGTCCATTGTCGCGCAATGTTGTGTAGTTTGTGCTACAATCCATCGCTATATATATAAAAATAAAAAATAAAAATATGGCGCAAAAAAGTAGCGACAGCCAAATTTGCCTCGGGCGGAAAGAGTAGGAAACATTTTTTGATCTTTCCAGGCTAGATGTCGGTGTCGTTTTTCTACAGTCGAAATACTGGACCACTCCAAAAATGCTGCTTTGTGTCCTTGGGTATTGCATTTGCGAAACTTCCTACAAAGAAACGTGTGGGGGAGTAACCGAAAGTTGGTAGCCGAAAAAAAAAGTGCTTCCCCCGGATTTTAACCTTGACGACCTTGGCTGTCCCCGACAACCAAAGTCGTCAAGGTCAAAAGTGGTCCAGAACCGCTGTTATTCACTACCTCTTGGAGCCTGAAAAACTCGAATAACCGTTGCGTAATTACAAGAGTTTATAAGCCTAACTCTGACCCAATGCATGATTAGAAGCCTCTATTGTAGCAGTAGTGTAAATTATTTAAAATACATTTTTGTATTAATATACATCTAATGAATTAATATTGTGAACGTAAAGAATACGAGTATGTGCCATGTCATTTGGTACACACTTAAGTATTGGAGAAATCCTACTAGCAGACATTTGCTAGTGCTGTTGGCAACTTGTGTATAACATATGGCTTTATGTATTATGCCAACAGAAATGAGCATGCAGTTCCCTTATTTATTGATGCAAATATTTTACTACTGATATTTTTATATTGTGAGTCAGTATCTAATTTAATGTATGATATTAGCAACAATTTGAATACTTCCAGTATCCACTCTTATAATACACGATCCTCTACATCTAAAAATTTCTACATTAAAGGTTCGAGACTTGAAGTACAAAACAAGCTTTCTCAAGAATTGGCGCTAGACTGTGGAATGAGATACCGTGCGACTTTAGACATCTATCAAAAAAGGCAATCAAACGAGAATTTCACAAAATACTATTTGACATTCTTAAGAACGAAGATGCTTATATTGACACACCATTATTATTTCCAAAATCAAATCATTTAAGCATAAAAAATAGGTACATAATTGTTAGAATTCGCTTCATGTATATAATCAATCACTCATTTATTATTATTTTTATTTACTTACTCACTTACTTATTCTTCGTTTTCTCCCCTTATATCTCTCTCTTCGTTAAGTTATCATACCTGTTTGTAATTTGTCAATTTTAAATACTATGGCCCGCCTAGATTAGTTAATGCTACCTGCGGGCCAGTCTATCATGTATATATTTTTCGAATGAACAAAATGAAATGTAAATGTAATGTAAAATGTAATGTATAGCAACGTGTTATTGCGTTGTATTGAGACAAGGACAAGGGGAAAGATTAGGGTTTAGGAATTAAACTTTTGGTATTTGTAAACGTTTTTGACAAACCTTTGCTTTCTTCTTCTTCCGTTGCTGGGCAGATTATCGCCATCACTCCCAGAGTCGGCCGAGTAAGCGTGGCGATGATGATGTGACCTGAACAAAAATACCAAGCGAATGAATGACGAGTAGCAGTCGTCACTACATACATACATACATATAACTTTATTTCCGTACACTAGCCACTACAACAGTAAGCTGCTTTCCACGTGGGGCGTAACAATATATATATGTACAGATTAAAAACATATATTGATAAAAATCAGTAAAAATCTGCTATCAGCATAACTCAGTATCAGGAACCGACACTCCTCTTGAATTGCCGTAAAGATTTGGCTCTTTTAGCCTCATCTGGCAGGTTTATTCCATAGCATAGCACCACTGTATTTGAAACTTCGCTTGAGGAAATTTGTACGCGGTCTTGGAAGTGCTAGATCAGTTTCAGAGTTTCTTAGCTGATAGCGTTTATCGCAGTCACTTGTTTTAATAAAAGAGTTTCTCAAATATGGTGCGGATTGTTCATTTAAGATTTTATAGATTAATATAGATTTCATTTGTTTACGTCAGGCTTGGAGGGTTTTCCATTTTAATTTAGAAAGTATATCAACGGATCTTGTGTCGTAATTCGTGCCTGTAATCACCCTAGCGGCTCGAGATTGAACTCTTTGCAATTTGTCTTTTAGAGTCTTGCCGCAAGAATCCCATAGTGGGGAACAATAGTCGAAGTAACGTTGTACAAGTGATTTGTAAATTACTTCGAGTGAATCGGTGGGGACAAATGGCTTAATACGCTTTATAGCACCTATACCAGCACTTGCCCTTTTTACATATCTTATTTACCCTTTTTACCTATCTTATTTGCCCTTTTTACATATCTTATTTATCTAAACTAAGTTTTTCATCGATTTCAATCCCTAGGCAGGTATGTGAGTTTACTCGCGATACCTTGTTATTGTCTATGGAGATATTGTTTGGCTGGCTTTTGGTTTTATTATTTAAGTTATAGGTCGATCCAATTATCATTAGTTTGGTTTTGGAGGGGTGATACTGGAGCTTATTCACTACAAGCCAGTCACATATGTTATCCAAGTCAGAATTAATATTCGATGTAAGTTTGTCCATATCAGAGACAGATGCAAAAATCTGGGTATCGTCTGCATATATACATGGGGTAGTAAAATTAAGGCAATTTGACAAATCATTGATATAAAGTAGAAATAACAAGGGTCCTAGGATCATTTGCAGAACACCACAAATTATCTCTTTCGGGGAGGATAGGTGACCATTTACTAAACATTGCTGTTGTCTATTAGTTAAATAGGAATCGAACCATTTTTGGCCAAGGCCCGAAACACCATAAAACTTCAATTTGTCAAGTAAAATGGAATGGGTAATTGAATCAAATGCTTTTCGAATATCAATAAATACTACTCCCGTTAATAAACCATTATCCATACTTTCGTACAGTGTATCGCACATTTGGATCAGAGCTGTGACTGTTGAATGAAGTGGACGAAACCCGGATTGGAATTTAGAAAGCATGGAGTTATCAATTAGATAGCCGTATAACTGTCTGAAAACTTCTTTTTCAAACACTTTACTGATTATTGGTAAGATAGATATAGGGCGATAATTTCCAGTTTGACGCCGGTCATCAGCTTCAAATATTGGATTCACGCGCGCTCTTTTCCAATCTTCAACAAAAAACCCAGTAGAGAGTGATAGATTAAATATAAACGTTAATGATCGTGCTATTGTTTCCGCGGCAATCTTGAGTACGCTGGCCGGAATGTTGTCAAGGCCTGTACTTTTGGAAGTATTCAGCTGTTTCAACGTAAGCAAAACATTATCCACTGGTATTTCAGAAAACGTAAATGGTGCGTCGATATCCTTCTTGTTGCCAAGATAAGTGTTTATGTTGTTGGTTGACTGAGTGGTTAATTCAGCAGCCAAATTTGGGCCAATGTTTATGAAAAAGTCATTAAAGGCCTCAGAAATATCTTTGGCATCGGTGATAATATTATCGTTGATTTGAAGTTCATTTATGTTCAGTTAATCAATTTCATGTTCAATTAATCAATTTCCAAGTCTTTTTAGGGTCTGTTTGCGAACAATTATCTATTTTAGTACGATAATAATCAGACTTTGCTTCTCGTAATTCAATATTGACTCTATTACTGGCTGTTTTGTAAAGTTCCCAGTGATGCTGACCTCCGTATTTGATGGCACGCTTTTTGTGATAATCTCTATTCCACGTGTCGCGCTTTATTTTAGAGGTGAGCCACGGTATAGACTTTGCTCTCAATCGCTTGTGCCTGATTGGAGCATGGAGATCCAAGATCTTGTTAAAGTCGGATTTCCACGCTCGCCAGGCACTATTCGGGTTTTCAAAATTGTATACGTTTTGCCATAGTTAATAGAGTGGAATGGTTAGGAAACCCAGCGACCTTCTTTGTTATAGGTCTGTGTTAGCTTTTTTCAACCTTGAACGTGCACAAAAGACAATAGAAATTCCAATGTGTTAATCATTCAGCCAATAGAAACGCGTGAGTTCAGTCGTTGAGGGGACGCTAATGAACTATAACCGTGCACAATCTTTTGTCTTACCCCTTCCAACATAAATCGCAGCGCCTTTGTTAGCCCCTTTGAAGTTTGCCGGGTTTCCTAACCATTCCACTCTATTAACTATGGTTTTGCCAAGGAACTCTATTTAAATCTTCAATAAAATCCTCTGCCACAAAATTCTTAAAATTGCGTACTTCTCTGATAGTAGGTCTACATCTAGGAATGATAAATTTTCGAATACCATAGACTGAGGTACATGTATGATCCGACATGCCAATTGGAATTACTCCAGATTTATAAATATTTTCTTTCTTATTGGTGAAAAAGAGATCAATCAATGTGGCAGATGTATTTGTGACTCTAGTAGGTATGTTAATCAATTGCTCTAATCATAGTTAATAGAGTGGAATGGTTATGAAACCCAGCGACCTTCTTTGTTATATGTCTTTGTTAGCTTTTTTCAACCACTACCCTGCACAAAACACAATAGAAATTCCAATGTGTTAATCAATCAGCCAATAGAAACGTGTGAGTTCAGTCGTTGAGGGGACGCTAATGAACTATGACCCTGCACAATCTTTTGTCTTGCCCCCTTCCAACATAAATCGCAGCGCCTTTGTTAGCCCCTTTGAAGTTTGCCGGGTTTCATAACCATTCTACTATGCTCTAATTGATACATAGAGCTAATAAATTGTAACTCGCGAGTTTGGATCTCAGGGGGCGTTTTATTCATGTCACAATTGAAGTCCCATTATCATTATTTCCTTGTTTTCATTGTCAAATTTATCAAGGAATTTATCATAATCATCAAGTATTTTTATATCCGAGCTTGGAGGTCTGTACAACGAACTAACGAGAAATGATCTGCTATGGGGCAAATGCACTTCAATGTAAATTATCTGAAGTGAGAGTGGAACAAGATCGTCAGTTCGATTCGAGAATGACAGGTGGTCTTTGATGTAAAGAACAACACCTCCCCCAGATCTATTTATGTCCTTACGTATGAGGTTGTAACCCGGAATATTAATTTCGCCATCAGCTATTGAATTATCGAGTTTACTTTCGTTTATAGCTAGCACTTCCAAAGGCGAATTAATCATCATGTAGCGAATTTCATCAATGTGTTTCAATAAACTATAAATATTAATACTCGCAAGCTTAAAGCCCTTAGAACTAGTGATGCTATGCAAAAGGAGTGTAATTACTATTACCTGTCACTGAGTTATGCTGCAGCGTTGCTAGTGCTTTCGGTTGGGTGTGTGTGATCCCAGCTCCATCAAGATCTTTCCTTGTTGCTGGATGCTCGATATGTGAAAATCCGGCTTTCTTGGTCTATAGCTGTTGCCGTTTCCCGAAGGCCTAATAAATTTAATGAAGCTAGTAGCTAAGTAGGCAGATCCCTTAGCATTTAAGTGTATCTTGCTACTATGTGTGAATTATCGATAAAATTAAAATTGTTCCTGTGCGCCATTTCCTTCAACTTGTTGTTGACCTCAGATTGTTTCATCGACGTTGATATCTTCTCTGTGTGTAAGGCTAGAGATGCCTATCCTCGCGTTCTGGTATGTGTTGCGGGTCTTCATCGCCAGGTTCTCTATTTTTGTAACACAGGAAACTGCGCTTTCGGCTGGCATGTTATTTGTGCTTGCATGAATAATTACATGCAAAGGCTCAACATCGGTGTGACCAAATCGTCGCTGCTTTGGCCGCAGGTTTTTCCTGGAAACGAGCGCTTGTAAACGGTTTTCTTGGAGTTTTTTAGGGTCTATTTGCTTGATTATGTAGTCTCCGATAATAATAATAGCAGCCCTTTGTGTTTGTTCTGGTTCCGGTTGATCGCGGGAGCCGTCTCTTTGATTCGGCGGTACGCGTCTCGATGTTTGGTTTGCTCTTCTAGTAGATCGATGACCAGTTGTTTCGGGAGCCTCGGCCCCTCTGGAAGATTTGGACCCAGTTATTACAGGCTCTTCGTCATCGGTCCATAACTGCTTAAAGCAGAATAGCGATTGCTAGATGTTATTGTTGTTTCAACAGGTTGGCGGGAAGTTTGGCGGGGAATTTGAATGCCCGAAGATTGCATATCATTAGCTCGAGCACTAGTTGATCTTGATTCCTCCAATAAAGTTCTCAACTCCACATTCTTCGCACGTAAATCGGCGTTGCAGGTTTCTAGGGCTTCCACCCTGGATTTGAACGCTTCGTGGGTGCATTCTACGGCTGGATCTTTCTTTTCGTCGAGTTGTTTAATTAACTCATTAGCATATCCTTCATGTCTGCCAGCTCACTCTTGACCGTTTTCATGTCGGTTTCCATGTCGGTTTCCACTGTTGAAATGCTCTCTTTAGCATGCAGAAACTGATCATCTTCATCACTTTCGGCATCGCTGAGGTCTTGACTGGATACTACGTCCTGTATCGCCTCCGATTCAACCACAATGCCATGATTTCGCAAGAAGTCAATGCCCTTCGTTCGGCTAAAGAAGCTCTTGTTAATTTGGTCAGGTGATCCGCCACGAGCACTTTTACTTCATCCCATGATTGAAAATCCCGGTTTTTGGCCCTTTGGCAATAGCATAAATCTTCGTTTTGGTTTTGGTCGCCATATTTCGAGAAATTTGAATTTTTTTTGGAGCGCTCAAAATCCGTTTGTTCACTGTGCTTCACTCTGCTTTGTCACTTACTGTGGAACGTTTAATATTACACACAGAGTGAACAACAATACCAAGCGAATGAATGACGAGTATAGCAGTCGTCACTTGCTGTGGAACGTTTAATATTACACACAGAGCAAAACATCAATTCAATATAGCCTACGCTACCTCTTGTGATGTCTTCGCCTTCTTCCAGCGTCATCGTCTGAGTAGTAAGCCGATCTGGACCTGAGTCAAACGAGCTAATGTTTTTAAAGCCCACAGTCACTCTAGACGCTTTGCGGACACACACCTGTTCAATCGCCATTTTATTGCAGTCGAAAATTGGTACACGTGGAGCACGACTTGATAACCAACCAATCAGAGCATATATCAAAGAATAGCGCATTTTTCAAAACAAAACAAACGGCCGCAATGCGTCCAGAGTGATTGTGGGCCTTTGAAAATGGACAGAAAGTTTAGTGCCTTTGTCTTAACTTTATTTCTTAGTTATAGATAACTCTTCTCGTCACCAATTTTGAAAATAATAACAGTAATATATGAATGCCAAGGTATTTGCTACATATCATTTGAATAAGTGGTATCATATTTCATAATCATACTAACAAAAATGTGAAAAGTCACAGTAACTTAATCAAACAGGGGCACTAGAATAATAGCGACCGTTACTTTGCAACATTTGATTTATATGATTTAAAACACTCACGGTTGTCAACAATTTGTAAGATTAGCTTCTGGATCAGCGATTATTAAATAAAATAAACCAAAGAAATGCTGTCTTGAAACGTGTCAAATTACTTTTCCTCCAAAGTTGACTCCTAACCGAATGTTACGGCACTCCAGTGCACACAGAACGTGTGTAAAAAGGTCAACTTTACAACATTTCTATCCCACAGCGAATACCGATTAACGATTTGTAACATTATTGAGAAACCGATTTTTTGTTGACTCCAATACAAATTAATGGTACCCTTTGGATGACTCACGAATCAGACACCGGTATAAATTTTGGAGGATAAAAGTTAATTTATGAAAAACTGTAAATAACAGGCAACTATAACCTGCGTACGCATCATTAATTTACAGATTAATGTGCCTGCGCCAGTGGTACAAAAACAAATCCTAGACGAAACACTGGAGCTAAACACGACAGCCATGCACCATGATAGCAACAGGCCTATTCACCAATCGCGTCGTTCGTTACCGTCCACAGCATACAGTTATTTCTTAATCAACAATAAACGTGCCTTGCACGATAGGAATACATCCTCCCTCGTCCGACCCTCGCTGACAGAGTTCAGTGATATTTCCACCAGTGTAACGAGGGAGGTGGTGTAACTTACCTCTTTCTTGCTGTATCTGTTTCGCTACCGCTGCTCTGCCCTGGTCGACGATGGGGCCTGGGAATTACGGACAATTTGTGAGCCTTTCATTTACAGTTCTTTTGTTGAACAAATATCAAATGTATTTTGTTTAATAGTTTTCATACAACTGAAAAAAGTGGGTGTCCTAAAGAAAACAAATCTAGGAATAATGAGCCAGGAGTACTTTCAACAATCGGCTGTTTTGTGCTAATATGCTCATATTAAACTGGAAACAAGCTCAAACGGTTAACTAAGCTGGCACCTTGGAAACTTTGGAGAACGTCGTCTTGGTTTCCCTGTAGAACCACCGCTGCGGACAGACCGTGGGGAGTCCGGTGCTGGCGTATAAAGGCCTCTAAAAATATCCATTTAACAGTCGCATCAATCACAACCCTATACGCTATGCAATTAAAAATAGACTGGCAGTGGTCTGAGGTAAAAACACTAACGTCTAGTTTAGAGATTATTGAGCATTCAGTTCAAACTTGCTGCTCTTCAAATAGGCCTTTTGCAGGAAACAGTCACGTGCTGATATAATACTTCATTAACGAATGGTCGTGGTCCCCATGGGAAAGGCGTTGCCATGGATGCTGGATACAGGTTTAGAATGGTCGACAATCGATTGAAAGTGGAAAATAGCATATACACTACCGATCTCTACAAGTGCCTTTAATTATATGAATTAAGATTGTTTTGCCACCCAATACAACCACGTAATGGTATTCCTGCAAAAGGCCCATTCCTTAAAGACCCTGTGTCCGAGCCCATGGTGCATTGCGCCAATGTTTTGATAGTTTGTTTATCACCGGCCGCATAAATAAAAGGCTAGCATTTAGTCGAACTAAAGTGCTCTCGATTGTTTATTAGTTTCGTAAAAGAAGTACACATACGCTTTGGGTAACGAATTTCATAATTTCTACCGGATTAAAAACCCAATCGAGCCGATGAATTTTTCCGGATGTTTCAAATATGATTTGAACAGTACTCGGCAGGAAGCCAGTTATATGCCTGTAGACCCGAATTCGGTTTACGATGCGACTTTTCACAACCCACAAGCAAACAAATACTCTTGGTCGCTTGTTTTCATGTCCCCAGCATTGGTTAGCTGTATTTGAAGAGCTCTACTTTCATTGCGAATTACTTTACTTTACTTTAATAGTTTACAGTACTGCATAAATGAGAAAAGTAAGTAAATATTACAGGTACTGAAGGAAATCTTAAACAGGAACTACTTCCCTCGGTATACTAGTCCGATGTGTAAACCACTACACCATCAGGACGACCACGCTAGCAACGCAGCCGACTTTGGGTTTTTGTGGTACCGTGAGTTTTCCCAGGCATTTCTCTTTCGGGTTCGGGACGGGAAAGCCAATAACTTTCGAACTAAGCTTATATATAATATGCCACAAGCATCAACGTTTTAAATCTCCATCACAGTAAAATATATAATTCGACACAAATGAGAGTTTAAACGATTTTAAACGTAAACTACGTTTAAAATCGTTTAAACCCCCATTTGTTTCGAATTATATATATATGACGCATGTCAACACAAAAGGCGCCTTAGCAAGGTACACTCTTTTTGTGTTAACATGCCTCATCTTGTGTGGAATTCTCGATTTCCTCAGTTTAAAGCGCTGATAACTGATAGTCTAGGTTTCAATGGTTGTAAAATGACACTTGCTTCCATGTATAGCCTTTCTATCCCATAATTTCCTTGTTTGAGATTTGGAATTTTTCGAGATTTTCTACCTTATCACCTTTTTCCAGTTGATCAACTAAAAGTGACATTTTGGGGTGTTTCCAATGCCCAGGTGCGGCTAAAACGCAGTCAACAGTTGTTCTATAGACAAAGACGGTTCTTTTGCTGCAAACCGCATTAAAATCCATCAAGATTTCGAGCAACAGCGGCCAGTTGAAACTGAAACGGTGCACATATTGACGCATGTCAACACAAAAGGCGCCTTAGCAAGGTACACTCTTTTTGTGTTAACATGCCTCATCTTGTGTGGAATTCTCGATTTCCTCAGTTTAAAGCGCTGATAACTGATAGTCTAGGTTTCAATGGTTGTAAAATGACACTTGCTTCCATGTATAGCCTTTCTATCCCATAATTTCCTTGTTTGAGATTTGGAATTTTTCGAGATTTTCTACCTTATCACCTTTTTCCAGTTGATCAACTAAAAGTGACATTTTGGGGTGTTTCCAATGCCCAGGTGCGGCTAAAACGCAGTCAACAGTTGTTCTATAGACAAAGACGGTTCTTTTGCTGCAAACCGCATTAAAATCCATCAAGATTTCGAGCAACAGCGGCCAGTTGAAACTGAAACGGTGCACATATTGACGCATGTCAACACAAAAGGCGCCTTAGCAAGGTACACTCTTTTTGTGTTAACATGCCTCATCTTGTGTGGAATTCTCGATTTCCTCAGTTTAAAGCGCTGATAACTGATAGTCTAGGTTTCAATGGTTGTAAAATGACACTTGCTCGCCTGGAGGTGAATATAACATACAAAGCATTTAGCAAAATGGCCGCTCGCATATTTACTGACGTTTCTCACGAAGAAATAAATAATATGAAAGAAAAAGCTTTTCCAAAACCCACCAAAGAAGCAACTAAATAAGTATGGCTAAACTTGAAGCTTTTGTTTTAAATCCACAAGCTTTCATGCATAAACAAAATTTAGTTACGAGTTTCGGGTTGAGTTTATTCGGTCCTCATGTCTTCATGAATAACAAACTTTCACAAGGAAATAACGTCTACTTTGAGCAATAAATAACACAACAAGACCTTGTCCTACAAACATTTGGGAGTGGTTCGACTCAAAAAGAGTGTACTTACTTGTGTTATTTTCCTCGTGGTTCTTGATAGAAAAACAAGAAGTTCTAGTTTCATTCAGGGAGCCGGTTGCTGTTAGTGTTATGTTCTTCTCTCGCCGCTCTCAGTGTGTTTCAAGCTTTATCTTATACCGAAATCATTTGTCTCTTGATTTACCATTGTCATTGATCCTGTGATGGCTATAATCCACAAAACTAGTTCGTAGTTTCCAGGAAACTTGTCCTTTGAAGTGAACCCTTTCGATCAATTTTCACTCGCCGTGGCAGATTTTCAGTTTTGCCCATTTCCACTCATTTTCGCTGCATTTTCTCTCTTTGTAACACGATACGAATCTCAAAAGTGAAGATTGCTGCTTCAACTCTAGTGTGCATTTGGACTGTTTTTTTCCCCCGGTATTTTTTATCCTTTAATTTAGAAAATCCATTATTGTAGTCCCTGCAAGTCTCGTGTCGAGTCGGTTTGTGCAATGAACCGTAGCGACACGTGATTATGCAAATTTTGTCACGCGCGCTTGTAAAACTTATTAAAGGGTCGGAAGTCAGACTATTATATTGTCTAGTTTTAATTTCTGTGATATTCACTGATGAAATTATACTAAAACAATTATTCAATTCAGTCTTAGTGACTATTAGTGAATATTTACCTCGACTTCGTCTCGGTAAATATTCACCAATAGTCACTTCGACTTCAGTGAATAATTGTTAAATATATACAGTCAATTGCAGCAACGTTGTCCTACAACATATACATATCATATGTAAGTACAAATCATATTCAATGCCAATAAAATATACAGGACATGTTTCAATAGGCCTGACCCAAGAGGTATCTGAAGAATGCATTTCAGACGTGATCGCACAATGGAAAATATACCTATAATATATATTTGTAGATTAAATACCTAATGTATGCCAATATATGCCAATTAATATATATTTATATTTCGCAATGTGCAATTCCGCTAGAAATGCATTATTCAGATGCCTCTTAGATGAGACCTACTGATTTTTTTTTTTAACACATCCCATAATGTTATGTATATTTTATTGGCATAAAATAGGATTTGTACTAAACCCTAACCCTAACCCTTAGGTTGTTTGTCCTTAGGTTGAAAGCTAGTTTAAAGTTATAGGCTTTCCCATCTCGACCCAGAAAGAGAAAATGCCGGGAGTACCCACGGTTACGTTCCACAATGACACAGTCAACTGGCTGCGTTGCCAGCGTGGTTGGTCCTGATGGTGTAGTGGTAACACAGCGGACTAGTATGCCGAGTCTGTGGGTTCAAATCCCACTCAGGGCACATATTTCCTCTTTCACCTTTATTCTGATTATTTATATATAGAGATGGGTTTCTTCTTTATACTGTTTATATGTGTTTATAATCATTCTTAGAGCTGTATGTTGCTGTGTTAACAAATAAAGTATCTGCCAACCCAGATCCAGATGAGAGTAAAAACGAATAAAAGTGGATGTGACTTGATCGGAGTTGATAAGAGTTCGTAATCAACGATCAATGTGTGATCAACTATTGTCTTTGCTTTGACTGGGATCTAACATACAATAGTGGTACATGAATTAACATTAGCCTTACGCCTGACTTTGTGCAGGTTCTTCCCAGGGAAGGGCAGGTCCTCGAGATGAAGGGCAGCTCTCGTAGACATCGCCACTCATATGTGTCGGTTTACCATTGGACTTCATACTAAGACGAATTCCAAAGTACGATATTAAATATTGCAAATATATTGCAAATAGACACACCAGATGTTAGACAATGATGGTCTGCCAGTTTAAACAAAACATTTTAAAGTGTCTATAAGCCCTAGCCAGTTATCTTTGATTTAAAAGTCAAAATGGAAAACAAAATGATGGATATAGGACAAAATAATAATTGTAGTCTGTCAATTTCGTTTATTAAGGAATCAAATTTCAATGACCTCATGCAAGGGATAACCTATATATATATAATTCCTTTTGCTGTTTTTGTGTTTGCTCCACTTATTAAAATATCATTCTCTAAGGTTGTAAGTATCAAATGTCCGACACCTAACAACAACTGTATAAATGAAGAAATTCATTTTCAACTCATTAGCATAACGTCCCTTAAATGATGTCATTTCAAAGATTTGTAATGCTGTTTATAGCAATACTGCGACCATAAATCGCCCCAAAACGGTTGAACAAGATTTAAAACACTTTAATGCGCCCAAATAAATGATTTCTGGCTTATAGGCACTTAACAACTGCGCATGAACCGTAAAGTGGTCTATTGTTAGCAAGACTTGGAAAGTCCATGATCAGACATAAAATAAGGGCCGAATCGCACTGGGACAAGTTCTGTCGATTTTACATAAGAAGCTGTCATCGCTACACTTGTCACAGTGCGATTGCCTTTTCTGAGATTGTAGAAAAATTCTTAAGGACAACAAAACTTCAAAGTTTCCGAATGTTTCACTTGTCCTTCTTCAAAGCAGGACAATGCAGGACAACATTTTATAGAATAAACACAGGCTATTGTTTTTGAAATTAAACTGTCATATTATAATTAGATTACGCGGTGAACCGTGACCTCGTGCTGTTCTTGAGAAAGAAAAGGTAAACATTTTGATGTCTGTGAGAAAACAAGAAATCCTAGTGCGATGGTGCATTTCAGGGTTGTTTGGACAAAATATGTTATCCTTTAGTGCGATTCGGCCCTTAGTGCTGAACAATTAAAAGGTATTTTTACAAGTTAAAGTTCAGATAAAGACATAAAGAAAACATAAAAATAAGTAATCCCAAGAAGTCTCAGAACACAGACTGCTGAGATAATAATAGTTTTTTTACACGATATCAGTCAGCCATGACCATATTGGACTCACTCTTATGTTTATCCTAAGTTACAAATGCCAATAATTCAATTTGTAATCAGTAATACATTGAATGCAGAAACCTCACGACCATTTTCTCCATACAGAATAAACTTTAATAAAAATACCTTGTAGTGCAGTGTCATTAATGTCTCAGGATTCGAAGTCTTCTTTGGTTTAATATTTTATTAAGTTTCTGTCGAAATTATTCGCCGGCGATATTCCATCATATTAATCTCTCAAAGTTTGGTGTCTACTTCAGTCTGTTAGTTTCGGTTTCTCGAGAAATCGTGTGACGATCACTGTCTCTCCAAATTTCTCCCTGAAGTTATATTTGCTCTGTTGGCGCGCTGTATGTCAGTTTTCCGTAATATTCTTCGCCCTCGTTGTCCTGTTTCGAGGCAAGTGGAAGCCAAACTACTGAGGACAACTCACTTGACCTAAGTTATTGCACAGAACTGAATAGTCCAGTTTCAAAGTAACAGCAGATTCACAGAATATATTAAACGTAAGCTATTAGAAGCAAATAGGTGCTTATACGTATTAAGGAGCCTAAGAAAGGAAGGGTACAATCAAGATGAAATTGACCACTTATCTCTATCTTTAGTACCACCTAAGATCTCGTACGGTTTACCTGTGTATGCGGCCTCTACACCTGAGCAACAGTTTCTTCGTCGTTGTCACAAACGCCGCTATATTTCTTACGCTATTGATATATATGACTTATTTATATGTATATTTCTATCATATAATTTGTAAATAGATATAGCATTTACGTGGTTATTATTCTTGTAAATATTGGTATGTATTGTTACCACTGTAATAAAGACATTATTATTATTAGTTTCGTATTCGAAAATTACCACTGAATGCAATGACTACAGACGCATGTACGCAGGGTTAGCCTCATTCTGAAGTTAAACATTCGTAAATACCAGCGAGAAGGTGCAAAATGTGAAACTACAACAATACACAGTGTTGTGAATAGCCCACCTACTCGCTGGTATTTATGAATGTTGAACTTCAGAATGAGACTAACCCTGCGTAACATGCGTCTGTAGTCATTGTATTTAGCGGTAATTTTCGAATACGAAACTGGACTATTCAATATTTATGTCCAGTTCTCCCTTTTTCCAAGCATCTAGATTTGTGCTCTTTCCGGGTCCGACCTGCTTCTCTCACATAACTTATCTCAAGTAAGCAAACATGTGTCCAATAGGCAATATTCGTATTCTCACGGACGAGCTGGAACGAGCACTCAATGGAGGCTCGTGCGGGGGAATTCGCTAAAAACTATTTAGCATTAGAAAAGATTCCCCCGCATGAGCCTCCATTGAGTGCTCGTTCCAGCTCGTCCGTGAGAATACGAATATTGCCTATTGGAGAAACATATGTAAATGATGCCATGGTTCGGTGATTAATTGTTATGACAACACCTTAGGACTTTACAATCAGAGCACTAATTGGTTCTCCAATAATTCGCTGACCATTCAAAACACTCGGTTTTCAATCAACGTGTTCGGGATTCCGATGTGTAACGTACGCCGGTCGACCGTAAATACAAAATCTCAATCCGCATATGCGGACCACAGGGAACCCAAGCAGGCCCAAATGCACTCAATCGCGCCGGTCGTGAGGTACCAAACCAATGGCATTACATTATATAAGTAACTTTCACATGTGGATATAGTCCATTTTCCTCAAGGTAAACTGGTGGGAATTAGATTTATCATCTTTGATTAATTACTTACACTCTGCCATCAGGAGTGATTACTTCGCCTAATTTCGTTCTGGTGTTAGATTCCTGGCCAGTCTGGGTTAACGTTCTTATTTGAACTTGAGACGTGCTATGGACTGTAACATTACTCTGACCTGTGTAACGAAAATTGCAGTTAATAGAAGGGATGGTTCACCTTAATCTCATATCTTAAGAACTGTTAATAATCATCTTTATTATATGGCCAAATAATTTTGCGGGCTATGATTGGTTAATTTGCGGTCCATAACTTCCCACACGGACCTGAAAATGAGACAAAGTTGGCTGTGTATACAGTATCCATATAATAAACATTTATTAACCTCGTTTGCTCGATCCGTACCGTTAGTTATGGATCCTAGTCCTCGGTCCAAACTTACGTTGTTTAGCCATAAGTTTTACAGACACAACGCATTGCTGATTCAGGGCACACCGCGGCAAAACGTTACGCGCATGCGTATTTGCTATTTATTGTCGGCGCGTGGCCGCTCCCAGCTTCCCGCGAAAACTAAAATGAAACGACAGGCACATACCTGTGATTTAAAATTTCTGCTTAAAAGTATCCATTTGTGAACTGATTTGTCATAAAATAAGAAAATTACTTAAAGTGTTTATGAAACCAAATTTTGCACCTTTATTTTATTGCAGAATAATAAAGTTCATTCTTTTCTGATTATCAAGAGTATATTTATTTTTCAGTTCTGCCTTCGGAAAGGTCTCTTTTTCGCCATTCAAATTGACTACTTTATGCTTAAAACTGTCCGGGGAATGGAACCGAATCTACATTACAATGACGTCACTGTGAGGACTCGCAAGTGACAATTCCTAAATATGATCATGTGGGACGACACACATTTCTACAAAAATAATACAATATAATAAAGCACAAACAATTCAATACAAAAAAAATTAAATACAGTAGAACGCAACACAATACTTAACAAATAAAAGATGGTTCTCCTTGTTCTATAAAATTTTTTTTGCACGCTCGAGGTCTTGAACAACTGCTATTGCACGAGCAGAACGCGGGTACATTTAGCAGCATTTCAAGACCTCGAAAGTACATTATGTAAGGGTTAGAGACTGCTTGTGAGTTCTTTATCGACAAATACAGGCACGCGCTGACTGTACGATGAACGAAAAATACTGATGAATACTGCATGAGGCCGAAGGCCGAATGCAGTATGAAGAAATTTTGAGTTCATCGTACAGTCAGCAAGTGACTGTATTTTGCCGATAAAGCACAAACATAAAGTCTCTAACTCTTTTAATATTCAAACTGAGTGCACTGTCAGCCGTGAATTTCAATTAAAATCAGTTGTCAATAACAATTTTATAAAGAAGTCAAATATTTCGCATGAATTAAATCATTTTACGGTAAATATCTCGACAAAGAAAAGTCATTTCAATAGACAATGAATAAAAACAGAAGTAGTTAACTTTGCAAAGAATAATTTACTTTGGCGTTCGGTCAGTTTAGTTGACGCCTTGCGAGTACATGTTTGTACATTTAACTCGAAAACGTTTCTCTTGGAGCCATGCATGTATTAAAATATCGAGTATTTAGCCGGCTTAACTCCTAGATAGTCTACTTTCTTTAATAGTTTCTTTCATTCGAAAATAACTAACCTGCAGATTCCAGTGAATTGAAATGTTGAAACCGGCCTCCATGTGCTCGGTTCTGATGCAAACATTTTCCAAATAAAAATATCCTAGGTTTTCGAACCTTCTACTGAATTGTCGCTTCATTGTCTCCTCTTATTGGCAGAGTAAGGTCTCGCCGGAAATAAAATCCATTTCTTCAGTTTGGACTGCTAGAGTGTTGTAGAAACTTTTGTTTACTCAGACACATGTTGACTTGTTAGTTGTCGTACTTCCAGCGCTTGCAAATCAGCCATTTCTAACGAACGATTATGCAAATGTTTGCCTGAAAACATAATGTGAGGCGAATAGTATGATTGTATACATTTAACTCGAAAACGTTTCTCTTGGAGCCATGTATTCAAATATCAATTATTTAGCCGGCTTAACTCCTAGATCGTCTAGATCTGCTTTCTTTAATAGTTTCTTTCATTCGAAAATAACTAACCTGCAGATTCCAGTGGGGCAGTGAATTAAAATCTTGACTCGAAACCGGCCTCCGGCCATGTGCTCCGATGTAAACATTTTCCAAAACAAATATCCTGGGTTTTCGAACCATCCACTGAATTCTCGCTTAATTTTCTCCTCTTATTGACAGAGTAAGGTCTCGGAAATACAATCCGTTTCTTAAGTAAGACTACTAGAGTGTTGTAGAAACCTTTGTTCACTCGGACACATGTTGACTTGTAAAGTTGTACTTCCAGCACTCGCAAATCAGCCATTTCCAACGAGCTATTATGCAAATGTTCGCCTCAAATATATATCTTCTGTCACACAGGCAACAGAGTTCAATCCTGCCGTTACCTTTCTAGTAATTGTCTGCATTTTCACTGTTTAATATGCGATGAGGTTTTCCAAGCCGTCCAAACACGTAACTAAGCGAAGGACTAGGTCTCCCTTTCCCTAGGTAAGAGAGGGTCTGGGTCGAGTGCTGTGGTCACCAATAATGCACGCTCATTAGCCAATCACATGCTTGGATTTTGTACAATGCACGAAATTTGAACATTAATTTGTGATAGAACAAGGAGAACTATCTGTTATTTGTTTTATAATAAAAACTTCAATCTAGACGAAGGAAAGTAAGCTATCTAATTTTAAGAACCCAAATAAAAATCTACTAAGCAAATAAACTGACTACAGCGAAAACTCAATTTTACTGTACTCGACTTTTTTACAACATTTCTAGTCGCTGATTGGTTCAATTCTGACAGCTTGACATTGACGATCTGAAAACTCGTTTCTTATTGGATTAAATAACCTGCTATAAAAAGAACATGTCGATTGATAAAAGTGAAAGATAGAAACTGCAAGACTGCCGGCCGCAAACGGGCTGTAAAATTGTCAACTGATCAAAACTGTTGCAGGAAACACAAGTACTTTCTTTTTACAATGTATGGCCAGCACAGGAGAAGTTAATCTGCACATTGTGATAGTGTTGAAAATGCCTGATTGAAAAACCTTCATAGAGAAAGCGTTTATAATATAGCGAATTCTGGGACTGAGTTACGTGAGTTGAGGTTCCCGACTATATTTTCTACAACAACTGCATCGTTGTCAGACACTGGCTATTTATTCTGTGGTCTGAAAAAGGATATTTTCATTATCCCAAGGAACAGTGTTTAACTCAGTGCTGCTCTGATGGCAGTGAGTTGCGTAGCCTTCGAGGCTCAGTTCGACAATACGGCTTTCGAAATTCTGGGTTCTTTGGAAGTTTTATCGTCCGTTTTTCATTCACGAACATTCAGGATCCTCTTAAACGAATTTCTACAGGAAACCAGAGAAACCCTATATTGTATTCTTTGCCATTCACTTTTCTGGCTTCAACATAAAAGTACAGGAGTATTAAAGTTATCGCCGAGTTATTGGTGAGTCATTTCTTGTAGTTGTGTTGTATCAAACTGTGAATGAGTAACGCTGTATATTAGAACTTCAATGTCCATTGTATTTTGGCGTAGGATAAAATTAAATACGGGAAGAAAACCAAGGCCACCATGCCGCCACAATATCTTCCACCTCCTCGCTTATTTTTTAGCTTTCTCTGAAACTTTGTCGCTGGAGTCCGCCATGTTTGTAACAACGAGTCCTCACAGTGACGTCACGCATCTCATTTGGCCGCGCGGAAAACCGGACAGTTTTTTAGCATAAAGTAGTCAATTTGAATGGCGAGAAAGATACCTTTCCGAAGGCGGAACTGAAAAATAAATATACTCTTGATAATCAGAAAAGAATGAACTTTATTATTCTGCAATAAATTAAAGATGTAAAATTTGGTTTCATAAACACTTTATATAAGACTTTAACAGGTTGAAGATTTCTTAATTTGTAATTCACTGTTTTAGTTTACTAAGTTATAAAATTATTTATTAAAAATGTTGAAACCCTCGATAATTTGTATTTAATAGCAGAGCCTTCGTTCTTTTGTCGCGGTGTGGATTCAGGGTCACGTGGCAGTCATCAAAATCCAATGTTGCCCGCCACGTGATCACATCGTGACAGAAGATGGTGTGATGTTTCGCGCGCGCCACTGACTATAGCTAAAGGCGGGAAGTATTTGTTTACCAAAACGTCTAGATCTTCATCAAAAGCTGACCATTTTTCGTCGAACTGAAAGAAAGCGTTCAAAATGGAACCAGCTCCAAAGAAACAATGTATTTGTCAAGCGCGAGAGAGAAATTGATGATGCAAGAAAGACACAAAAAGATACTAAAAATGTCGTAGCGATTATGGCAACGTATTGTGTTGAAAAGCAGCTTCCCGAAGAGAAGACGACACACCCCACTCGTATCAGGTAGGTCCTGTATTCATACGCAACTTTGCCTCTTGTAAAACTTATGTCCATATAACGAATTACATAATGACTGTCCCCTCGGGAATCAGTGAGTTTTGTTTCCCCTAGATCCACGATGATCTCGATTTCCCTCGGGGCCAGTAATTAGGGACCTTAAGCAACCACGACGGCAACGTCTAGGACGACGGCATAAAACAATAGCCTTAATTACAAAATACAACAACTGCACATGAAAATGCACGTAGTCGCCTACATTTTCACCGTTCTCTGCAAAAACACAACGTGAAAACCCCAAATTGTACGTTTTAAAGACAACGCGAACGTAGAAAGTAAATCAAATAATTTTTCGTTCAGCGTGATCGGAACTCTATAGTCATTATATTTTTCGAAAATCTGGTTGTGAAAAACAATTGAAGGCGAACAAGGGAAATAATAAACACCAAATTTCGGGAGAATGTTTTTTCTACGTCCTGTCGTCACTGCCGTCGCCGTCCTGGTTGCTTAAGGTCCCTATTATGTGTTTAGTACAGATGCACAAAGCGAGACTTAATGGTCCTCTCAGGCTTCAGTTTTGATGGCTTAGAACATGGTCCTCTGCACAAAAATCCAGTTTTATACAAATGTAGCTCTTTAAATGATGTTAAAGAAGTATATAGGCAATTAATATTTCCTATACAACTCTATTTTGCTAATTCAGCATTGGTTTGCAGGAAAGGTACTGTAACTTATGGTTGGAGATGCGCAGAGGGAACTGGTTAAGAGGGAGACCCTTACTAAGTGATAGCCTGTTGAGAGAAAAAATTATCTCAATGATTTACTACATATCAAACTTTACTTGCGTTTCTTCAAGCCTACTTTAATTTATATCTCCAGCAAATAAAGAAACTAGTTTTCTTGTGAATATAGCATCCCCATTAAAGTGCCAATAAAATGAAAAAATCGATCCCGTTTTTATTTTATTTTATTAAATTCTAGGTTTCTCTTAGTCATTTTGTGCAATTAAAAATCAATATGGAGAGCGCGAACTTATTGTTTTTTCGTATCGAAGTCAGGCAAAATTGCCAAAATGAGGCGACATTTTTTATGCCATTAAAGATAACATGCGCAACGTCACTAGGTCTGCGTATTTATATTCGTCTCCATAAATACCACAAAATAAGTGCATTTTTGGCTAGTTTTCAATTGAAATATGTAATATTTTGAGAAACCTTGAAGTTGGCCATAATTTCTCTAATAGAATCCTTGCAGTCGGCGTTGTGAATATAAATGTCTAGACCCGGTGACGTCAAGCATGTGATTAGCATATCTTTAACGGCATAAAAAGTTTCGCCTGATTTTGGCAATTATGCCTGTCTTCGATACGAAATAAAATTGTTCTTGCTCTCCAAATGAATTTTTAATTACGGAAGGTCAGTGAGCTATTTTGGCATATACTAAAAATCACTTGACCGATGACGTCATCGTCACGTCATCGCCACTAAGTAATTTGTGGGGACCCAATACCATGCCTGTCCAAGTCTAAACTGTCTGGCATTAGAAATGAGGGCGATATGGGTATGTACTAAAAATCACGTGACGATGTCATCATCGTTGCATCACCACCACTACGTGATTGATAGGGACCCACTACTATGTCTGTCCAGGTTTGAGCCGGTTGGCGTTAGATATCAGGGAGATATGGGCATGTACTTGAAATCACGTGACCAATGACGTTATCATTACGTCATCACCACTAAGTGATTTGTGGGGACACAATACCATACCTGTCAGGTTTGAGCGTGCTGGCATTAGAAATGAGGGAGATATGGGCATGTACTTAAAATCATGTGGTGACCGATGACGTCATCGGTACGTCATCACCACTAAGTGATTGATAGGGAACCACTACCATGTCTGTCCAGGTTTGAAGTGTCTGGCATTAGAAGGGCACAGTCAACACATCTTCTCCAGCATGACCAAATTTGGACGCGTACTATAAAACTCCGTCAATATATCATCGGAAAATCGAACACTATACGGACTATTCGGACAGCCAACGGAGAGTCCCGATGTACACAGAAAAAAACGAAGTACACACCATAAAACGATGAATAAATTAGCTCGGAGCACTAACCCCAATAACTCGTGTTCTGCGCTTGCGCGCATCCACGAGGTAAAAACGGGATTTTTCATTGGCACTTTAAACCTTTTTTCAATAACATTTACCTGAGGTTACTATAATAAAAATTATGGGAGTATCCTTAGAATGCGAGGTTTCATTGGCTAAAGAGGTTTAGTTCATCATGCATATCTTTATATAAACGCACGCTCAAGCACGAGAAACATATGATCAAAATCTAGCTAATCATAGCATTAAAATGGATTCTTGAACTACAATACTTTTTTCATAAACAACTTCAGTACAGCTTTTCTTTTGCTGTCGTCAACGTATGCTCTTTATTCTGCCCCGACATTTCCCTCATTTTCAAAGTCCTTCCCTAACACAGGCTCCTAATTTTCAAGTTCAAGCATCCAGCGTGTTCAATATCAAAGAACATAGACATGGAAAATGAATATTATTGTTTATTGATAAAATTATGAATAAGACTTATCGGTGGAGGAAGATGTGTTTTCAAAGTTTCTAACCTCTCTCGTTGCTTTGACTGTTTCTTCTTTCATATCGTTTACTTGGTTTTCTGTTGAAACAACGTCAAATAAATAAAAATAAAATAAATATTTTATTTGTTATAGCAGGCTGAGTATTACAGTTTAAAGCTGGTGGGGGCCTGCTTTTACTCCTCACACACTCCCCACTACATTAACTGTTTTGGACACACTACACTCGACTCATGGTTGATTTTTACGGAGGGAGGAAAACCGGAGAACCCGGAGAAAAACCCTCGAATGCAGATAAGGAGTCAACAACAAACCTAACTCACGTACGGTGCCCGAGCCGGGAATCGAACCCAGAACCGCAGCGGTGAGAGGCGAGCGTTTTACCACTGCGCCAACCTGCACCCCCTGGTTAAGGAATTCATGACCGTCCTTTACACTTCACAAATCAAACGTTCTTCAAAGCTCGCATTGAAACTGACAGATACTATTTACAACAATCTGTAAATTAAAAATGTGACTGAATTAAAGTATACTGCCATGGGAAGTGCGGTGCAGAGAATAGCCTTTAATACATACCTCTTCACTAATGGACTTGGTCGTCTTATTCTGTTTCCTTCTTCCAAAGCCTCCTTTTGAGTTCGACCACTAATTCAGAATAAGAGGGGAAATAGGACACATTATAAGCAATTCCCTCTTAGATTTCAGATTTCAGTTCGAGTTTGGAGTAAAGCACTATTGTAAACAGTCTCCCAATGGAGAACTCGTATATTTTAGCAAGAGTCGAGTACATTGCATTATTCTTTATTTAACTGAAGGCAGCTGCCATCCACTCTATAAAAGGTAAAGTGTATATATCATAATATTCAAACAGCTTCCCAATGGAGAACTCGTGGATACAAGGTCAATTTCATTTTTAGCAAGAGTCGAGTACATTGCATTATACTTTCCGACACTGTTTAAGGTGTAGGATCTGACAGGACTATTTGCGCTTACGAGAAATGCGTAGGTTTTCACACTTGGTTGGCTGAAAAGTGAGTTCGTTAGCAGAGGTACAGGCTGAGATGGAGTGTAGGTCCTGTTGAAGATGACTTACGTCATTTGAGGAGTTAATAGCCTTGTAACATTTAGTATCGTCGGCAAACACGGCTACACAAGAAAAAGAGAGACAGCTAGGAATGTCATTAACATAGAGAAGAAAGAGAATGGGGCCGAGCACGGAACCACTAGAAACGCCAGAACGGACGAATTTCCAGGGACTAGATGTACTGTTAATTATGACACGTTGCCGGCGACAAGACAGGTAGTCAGTAAACCAGTTAAGTAGAGGGCTAGTAATTCTAGTATTTAATCCATTTTTATAAAAAAATAAAAGCGTAGATGTTGTACATTTTTGAATGCTACATGATTAATTTACCAGAAGGAGTTCAGCCCTTAAAGTGCATATGTGTGTTCAGTGTCTCGCCAGTCTCGGCCGATTACAAAGTTCAGATGAGCTGGCTCAGAACACAAGCAAAGCAGTGATCATGTTTAAGATAAAAAATATTGTGTGCCATCCTGTCTTACGGAACTCTTTACAACAGTTGAAAACACGACAAGCTATAATCTGAACGGAGCTAGCACAAAATTACATATCACTCGCCACATGACGGGACAAAATTGTGGAACAAGCGTCCAACAAAACTGCATCAGACAGACTGACAGAGAATATTGTTTCTTTTAAAAAACAAATTGGAACGGTTACTCTCCATAATGATTAATAGTAAAAAACATGTTTTTTAAATTAATATATTAGATCATTATTACTATTATTAGATCTTTCAATATCTCGATTTTTTTTAATAGTTTACTTAGAATTAATACATACATCTTCTATTAATTATAATGTATTCTAACACGGCCTCTATGGAAATCAGTGTTATACTGTTAGAGACTTCGTGTATGCATAATAAAAAATAATAATAGTGATTCGTTTCAATTTGTCTTTTCTCGGTAAAGGTTAGGGGGCTACAATTCACTCCAATTCGCTGAAATTGCGTACAGATACAGCCCTAACCCTAACCCATCTTTAAGCACTAATTTTCTTTGAAGCGAGGAAGGCTACATGGTTTTGCATCAGTAATTAGTTAAAGGAGAAATGACGACATCTTGATGAGGAGTGACCTTCCACAGCCGGTAAGTTTAATTGACAAAGTGTCCTTTAAAACTAACTCTCTTACTGCTTTTTTGTGTGAATCCTTTAATCATATGAAACCAAACTATCACACGAATTCGAAAGCCTTCGGTCGCCGACATGACAAGTTTACAATGTAAATTACGCAAATGTCTTCAGCGACAACATTCGTGTGGCACGTTTGTGATTGGCTAAATCCAACAATACCTACCGGCCTTCGTGCGCCCAGCCATGAGTGGGGAGAGGATCACGGGCGCACCGAATCCCCCACGGCTGGAAACCGACAATACTAGAAAGAGTCCGCCTACCGAGCATTTGTCTTTACCACATGCCGTTCAGCTTTGACCACATGGGAAACAACCAAGGGCACCCAACGAGTACTTTTTGAAATTCGTTTGAAACCAGTTGTCTGCAGCTTATCTAGCCATTTTAAGGCACCTACTATGTCTTTTGACGTATTCTAGAAAGCTATTAGCTGTTCGGATTTTCTAGGTGGAAATCGCGTCAACCGAAAATACTATGGCAAAATATTCCCGGCCTACGAATTTGTTCGTAGTCTAGAACATAACAAGAATTTTCTAGCCCAAGTAACTTCATGTTGCAAAGTTTTGTGGAGGTACGAATTTTTGAGGGATTCTTTTTTCCTGTTCTGACTCTATTGATCAGACGAATTGGGACGTACGAATATTTTAAGGGAAACCTTTTAGTCTCCCTTTTCTTCTATAATTTTCTAGGGATTGAAAACAGATTTTCTAGCCAGTATTTCAGAAAACAATTTTCTAGGGTCAATTATTTTCAAATCCGAAAGTTTTAGGCTAACTTACTCTCCCGAACAGCTTTTTAACCGAAAACTTCGTTGGGTGACCTTGAACAACATATCCACCAACAAGTGAGCCGAATTTCAAGCCCATCAGATGAATTCATTCTCACTTAAAATTCTTCCCTGCTAGCAGAGGTCTTTCTCTGTCTTGGTGAAATGGAAGGTGAGGGAGAGAGACCTCTGCCGACATCCCACGCTTTCTTTGATCAACCGCCGTCCACAATGATGGACGAGTCAAAACCAGTTTCGAAAACAGGTTTTACCGGAGAAAAGAGATGTACGCATAATCCAAGTTGCATCTCGATGGTCTAATATTGAGTCCACTGTGTTATCAGTTTTAGCTCGTCGTTTGCATACTAATTACCGTGGGAATGCTTTCCTCTCATTGGTCAAACTCCTCAAGCGTGACAAATTACTACAGGAGAAAAGTGCACGGGTTTGCGAATCACTCGAAAATCAAACATTTTAGAACGACAAAATCCCTAAACACTGACGGGAATGCGAAAATCATTTGTCTCTGTACCAAATTAAATTGTATAATTTTATTAATTTATGTTCTGAGAGTACCAAACGCATAATTTTTAACGAAGTACCAAAGACTTTCAAAATAGCCTTCACGCGCGCGAAAACTGGTTGACAGTACAAGAACAGGCGCTAGTTCACGTGGGATACGTCACTTGTTGCCAAGGAAACTTCACGCATGCGCAACATTGAAAGCGTCGGATGTCGGTAGAGGTCTCTCCCCTCGCGTTCCATTTTACCAAGACAGAGAGAAACCTCTGTTAGCAGGGAATTAAAATTCTTCCTCGGTCGAAATTTTAGTTTCATCCGACTCATGCCAATTCTATGAATGTAAATATTGAATAAATCGAATATCACTTGCTACCATCAGTCTGCTTCTCTCTTTGGCGTGCTAACACCATAGTGAGTGAGTGACACGATTTCCCCAAACCCCAATACCTCATTTCTGCGCTTGCGTTCATCCACGAGTTAAACCAGGAGGAAATGCCATTTTGTTTGCAATAGCACAACGTGGTACTTTATTTTTCTTGAGGTTTTGAAAGCAAGTCTTGCTAATGTACTTATCACCAACAAGCCTGTTAATTGGCATGCATTTTCTCACAGTATCATTGTTATGTTTTTGTAACTGTGAAACTGTTTCAATACTATTCTTACACCACAACTGGTCATAACAAACACAAACAAATGTCGGTCCTGATGAAACTACATCGTGGAATGCTTGACCAAGATTATCAAAACACTTTGATGTATTGAAATTCTTATGTTATCTTTTCTTACAATGATCAACTCATTTTTTGTCTCTTTTTCTCTCAAACTTTTTGACATTTTCTCATGTTCTGCAGTCTAACATTTCTTTGATCTTCTGTTTCATTTTGCCTTTTAGATTTCTCATTTTCTCTCATGTTCTGCAGTATAACATTTCTTTGGTCTTCCGTTTCATTTTGCCTTTTAGATTTCTCATTTCCTCTCTTGTTCTGCAGTCTAACATTTCTTTGATCTTCTGTTTCATTTTGCCTTTTAGATTTCTCATTTCCTCTCTTGTTCTGCAGTCTAACATTTCTTTGATCTTCTGTTTCATTTTGCCTTTTAGATTTCTTATTTTCTCTCATGTTCTGCAGTCTAACATTTCTTTGATCTTCTGTTTCATTTTGATTTTAAGATTTCTTATTTTCTCTCACGTTCTGTAGTCTAACATTTCTTTGATCTTCTGTTTCATTTTTCCTTTTAGATTTCTCATTTTCTCTCATGTTCTAGTCTAACATTTCTTTGATCTGCTGTTTCATTTTGCATTTAAGAGTTCTTATTTTCTCTCATGTTCTGCTGTCTAACATTTCTTTGATCTTCTGTTTCATTTTGATTTTAAGATTTCTTATTTTCTCTCACGTTCTGCAGTCTAACATTTCTTTGATCTTCTGTTTCATTTTAATTTTAAGATTTCTTATTTTCTCTCACGTTCTGCAGTCTAACATTTCTTTGATCTTCTGTTTCATTTTGTCTTTTAGATTTCTTATTTTCTCTCATGTTAGAGATTCATTACAAACATTACTACGGGTTGACTTGTTGGCAGCCTGCAATCCTACTGATTTCATGCAGAAAGCTTGTTGCCTTTGCTCCTTTAACCTCAAATGGCACAACTGGATATTCAGTTATGGAATACGAGCATTGTAAATACCCAATAAGCAGGTCTAAGTTGTCAAACTCATTCAATTTCACATTGCCAAAAATGTCACAAGAATGTGAATCAAAACATTTGTATTTACCATTGCAATAGTAAAATATAGCTACTGTGTTAGACTTGATAGTTAAAAGGTATGCTTCATATATTGTGGATAACCTTAACAAGGCAAGCTTCAATGGACAATAACAGTCTCTTTCTTCAGACATGTGAAGGTCACCATGGATGGATTTACTGTACTCTAATGAAAAATACTTTTCCTCAGTTAAATAGACCAGTACTGGTACATCACTGAGTAGCAGATAATCCTTTCCAGTTATTGTGTGTATTTGTGTACAAAGTGCATCACCAAGCCTCAAAATCGAATTCATGTTGGCACTTGACAATATAAGGAAACTTTGTTTTGCATGATTGTACACAACAGCAGTAAGTGACATAGCCACACATTGCTTGCCAGCATTACCTCTAAACAGAGATTTGATGAAAATCAGCTTGTACAGTTCTTTAAGGGTTTACATAGCTGGGCCCAGGGTTTGATTCAATATCATTAGCAAGCATACATGTACTCATCTTATGAGAAGTCTGATGAATAAGATCTTTATAAGTTGTCATATACTGCGGGTACTAAACATGATTCTAATATTAAGTTATTCTGTAGCTTGTGCAGTTTGCCTCCTGTAAGTCTGTAGTTTACACTTTAATTTTGTTGTCGGTTGTTTTGCACATGTGTAATTGGTGAGAATACAGTATTCCTTGGTCAACCTGGAGTAAAAAGTACCACTTCTGTTTGTATACTCATGGAGCTTAGATAATTTGGGTACATTATTTCCTAAGTGTTTTCGCAGCATACGTCGAACGTTTTTGCCCCTTTGTAAAACACGTTTCAGTTGCTTAGTATGAATTCGTCTATTTCGAAATCTCCTCGATATTTATTATTCTGGAAATACTTGGAAATCACTGAGCGAAACTTATCGATAACCCAATAGCTTTTTAATTTGATGAAGTGGAAGAAACCTGAAGTCATTGTATAATTATAAAGCAAATCGCACGAAAAATATTATTATTAAGAGCTTAGTTTAGGATTTGGAGTAGCTTGTGCTTGTGTGCCAACAGGCTAGTTTTTCCAAGAGGGTTGTAACTATTAGTATGCCAACAGGCCGTTTGCTTTGTGCGTTACTTCGATCTTTTGAAAGCGACAGTGTCGACAAGCCTTTGGGTTGAAATTTGTGCTCGACAAGGGTTTATAGATGGTTTGCACTCAATCCCCAGAGATTCAAATGACAAAGGGCATGGCGGCCATGTTGGTGTACAGAACAAAAGAAGCTAACGAAGAATCTATTGTTAACTGTACACCAACATGGCGGCTATGACGTAACGTGCAAACCATCAATTGTGAGGCTTTGCCGCGTGTCAACCGTAGCTACGGTGGGTGTGTATTACTGTTTATTATATGGACGACAGTGTTTTACTGAGAAATAAACCACTCATAGAACTCATACGAAACTACATCCGGGTACTGAGTAACGTATTTTCCATATCCTCACTAGTGAAAATATCGATGACGTCACGTTTGCCGCCTTTTGACCTACAAAGATGGCGGCAGGTTTGTGAAAATCACAGAGGAAGATGTAAACAGCTTAAATGAGCTGCATGACAATGAATATTCCGAGCACAAAAAGCCAAATACGATCTACAACTCTAAATATTTTCTCGACTGCAACGAAGAGACAAGAAAACCCGAGAACAGCTTTAATAGAAAGATCACGAAGAAGTTTGTACTGACAGAGAGTAAAATGAATAGATAAGAGTTCTTAGAGCAGTTGAATTGTCCATATAATAAAAAGAAAATTACACGGTGGTTTGAAGATATAAAGTTTATGTTTTCGACTCTCGAGGCTAAACTTCATATATTCTCACCACCGTGTAATATCATCTATATATGTAAGCACAAGGTACAGCTATAAAAAGCAGAAGTAAAGGGAAAATCACAATTTGTACTCCATCGATTCGAAGCCTTCTCTTTGCCTTTGGCGTGTTGTCCACAAGAGTAAGTAGCTGGCACGTATCACGTTTGTCAATACATTTTACCCCCTCCTCTGAATTGGGTATACGTGTAATGTAAATACATTTACCCCCTTGGGTGTTGCGTCTACGATATATAAAGGTTTATATTTCCAATATGCTAATGATATGATGTCATCCCGATATTTGCTGAATTTCTTTGTACTTGTGAATTAAGCTATTTTCTAATTTAGATTTTGTTTTTGGTAAAATCACTTTGATAACCAGCATGCTTTTGTATAATAAGTGATGTCGGTGATGACATCACATCATTAGCATATTGAAAATATAAACCTTAGGGTTAGGGTTCATATCTCGTAGACGTAACACCCAAATCAAGAAATATTCTACCGTTGGACTATTCACTTGATGTACAATCGATATCAAAGATAACTGGCTAGAGCTCACATGCGCTTTAAGTAGTATAGTCGGAGTCAGATAAATACCACTTTTTCTTGCACAACAAAACTCAAACTAGCGACCACTAAAATCGAAAATATTCTTGCACAAGGGGCGTCATAAAGCGAATTCAGAAATCCACTTCATGACGCCCCTTGTGCAAGAATATTTTCGATTTTAGTGGTCACTAGTTTGAGGTTTCTTGCACAAGAAAAAGTTGTATTTATCTGACTCCGACTATACTACTAGGGGTAACTAAGGGTCATTCAAAGTGTCACTAGACATTCTTGTACATAAAATCCAACTCGATAATCCTATTAGAGATATGATTACATATAGTTATATCGCCGCAACATCCTTACACATAAAATCCAAAACTCGAGTATCTGTTAAAGCTATCCTAACACATAGTTATACCGAAGAGAGATATATCGCCCCTCAACATCCTTACACCTAGAAATCCAAATTCGAGTGTCTGTTAAAGCTATCCTAACACATAGTTATATCGAAGGGAGAATGGTGAGACCACGTAGTGAACCACTTCCACGGAGTCTAGCTCGAGAGGCAGGTGCTATTCTAGAGGAGAGAGATGGAATGCTTGAGGGGATGGAGATAGGTCGCCGTACTATCCGATGGCGCTTCTTCCAAGGTGTGGCAGGAGATTTGACCCCTAGGATCATGGAAAAGCTAGTTGCAAAGGTAAACACCAGCTTCTATCTGCGCTACAGCTACACCTATCGCATTCGCAATGTCAATGACGGACGCGTGATACTATTCTCCAAGACTGTCCCAGGCTCTCCATGGGTGAACATCCTAGAAGATGCAGAAGAGTGGGTCAATAGCAAGGAGACAGCTCGTTTGAATCCCGACAACATCAATCGACCAAATACCCAATGGGCCTTCATTCGTTGGATATATGTGGATGTTAAAGTTGTGATCGATCGTCAGCTTCTGTTGGGAACAGGTCCACTGCCCCAATGGCTTCGCTATAAGAGAGGAATACTTGCCCTTGATCGATATGGCGACAACCTATGTCTTTGGCGCTGCCTTGCCATGCATGAAGGAGCAAGAGTAGATAGGTGTTGCGTCAAAGCTCGAAAACTTGCCCAGCACTTCTATCGCCTGACAGCGCTCACACAAGACGTTCCCAGAACTTCCTTAGACCAGCTGGAGGAAGTCGAGTTGCACTTTAGAATCGGCATTCGGGTGTATGAACCCACGGAGGATGGCGCTTGGCATCTGACGCGACATGCAGCTCACTACAAGCATACGATGACGATTGGGATATACGAAGGACATGCCTTCTACATCAAGAACATCGACAAGATAGGGAGTGTCTACGTATGCAACGATTGTAAGCAACGGTTCACAAAAGCCTCGAACCTTCACCGCCATGCAGATCGTTGCAGGCGTGGCGAAACGAAGATTGTTTGCCCCGGAAAAGTAATTACAGTACCCCAGTCGGCATACGAAAAAGCCTTCTGGCCAGAGAGCACAGCCAGCAAAGTCGCTCTATGCTGGTTGGAACGCGAAACCAAAAGGATTGGACAACACATTCATCATGCAGCTTGTGGGCATGGTGGAGAGCATTGGATAGAAGGAGCGCCGGTCGACGGCTACGAACCTATTTCGAAAACCATCTTTCAATTTCATGGATGCTATTTCCATGGCTGCCCGAAATGCTTCCCTAGGGAAAGGAGGCTCTATCTCAAGACCTGCGAAAGAACGGCAAAGCTACAAGGAGCTGGTTATACAGTAGTGGAAGCTTGGGGCTGCTCCACAAAGAAGAAGAACAAACCGATCCCCACACCAACACAAACTGTCTACCCCCACTTCATAGTTTACGATTTCGAAGCCTATCTCGATACAACGAAAGGAAGACAACCAACAGACCACCTGACCATCGAAAACGTCCATGTCCCAATATCAGTATCAATTGCCGACACGTACGATCGAAAGCCCACCCACATCTGTCGACGCAATCCAAAAGAACTCATCGAAGCCTTCGTCGAAGAACTCCAGCAAAGAGCAGAGACAATCCAAGAAGTCGTTGTGGAACAGTTCTGCCCCAAGACACCTGAATTCTCTTTTGACACCCTACCAAAGAAACAACAAGCGAAGATCGATGAATGGATCAGCCAAGTTCCAGTAGTGGGATTCAACTCTGGCAGGTACGATCTTAATCTGATCAGGGAGCACTTCGTAGGAATCATTGCCGACACCTGTTCAAAGATCCTGGTAGCAAAGAAAGCCAATTCCACTATGTTCCTATTGACCCCAGATTTCCGTTTCCTTGATGTGATCAACTACCTTGGACCCGGAACTTCTTATGAACGTTGGGTCGCTGCCTATGGCTGTGAGTTGCAAAAGAGTTTCTTCCCATATGAGTGGTTCGATTCTCCAGACAAGTTGGATCACATTGGATTACCAGACTATCCAGAGTGGGGTTCGAAGTTGAAAAGAGAACATCTACTATCTATGTCAGAGTTCGAAGACTGTGAGTGCACCTTTCTCGACAAAGGAATGAAAACCTTTGCAGACTGGCTACGATACTACAACGACCTAGATGTAGTTCCATTCCTAGAGGCACTCGAAAAGATGCGAGATTTCTATCACGAGAAAGGAGTAGACATGCTGAAAGACGCAGTGTCCATCCCAGGAGTCTCACTACAGTTCCTGCTTCGAGGTAGTGTAGAAAGGGGAGCTGAGATGTACGCTCCAAGTAAGGAAGCCTACCGCATGCTGAAAGACGCTGTAGTGGGAGGTCCAAGCATAGTGTTCACCAGACTCCACGAAGCGGGAAAAACTAAGATTCGTAGTCATCAGGGAGGAACTAAGACTTGTCGTAAGATTCTTGGATACGATGCCAACGCCCTATATCTTTCTACCATGGAATTCGAAATGCCTTGTGGAAAAGAAAAGGTTGTGCACTATGACGATCCAGGTCCAGCCACCAAAGGATTCGTTGAATGTCTACTTGGTGGAACGTGGTTTGGATATGCAGAAGTAGACATCGAGATACCAAAGAAATTGTGGAAGGAATTTGAGGAGATGCCCCCCTTCTTCTACAACAAGAAAATCCCCAAAGAAGCAATCCCTCCAGAAATGATAGCCTACCTTGAGAAGACTGGTAGAAAGCTCAGCGAGGAAAAGAAGTTAGTTGGAAGTCTCTCTGGAAAGAAGTTGCTACTCTATGCTCCTCTTCTACTTTGGTATGTAGATCACGGCGCAGTGATCACTGCTGTCTACCGCACGATAGATTACGAACCCAAAGAAATCTTCGGATGGTTCGTGGACCAAGTCACTGAGGCGCGACGCCTGGGAGATGAAGACAAAGGTGAGGCTTTGCTGGCAGATGTGTTCAAGCTACTAGGAAACAGCGCCTATGGAAAGTTGCTCGAAGACTTGGGACGCCAAACAAAGGTCACCTATACAAAAGATGAGAAGGTTGTGGACAAGGCATTGCGAAGTGTTTGGTTCGAAGACCTGGAAGAGATTGGTGATGCATATGAACTAGAGAGTAGGAAAGACCAGATCCGAATCAAACGGCCTTTCCAAGTAGGTATCGCTGTGTACCAGCTCGCAAAGCTGCGTATGCTTGAGTTCTACTATGACTTCATCGACAAGTACATTGATCGCAATGATTTCGAATATATACAGATGGACACAGACAGTGCCTACATTGCCATCTCAGGAAATAGCCTCGATGAGGTTGTAAGACCGGAACTGCGAGAAGATTTCGAAGCCGAAAGGAATGAATGGCTAGCTTGGGACGAATGGAGCAGTCGTACACCAGGACTCTTCAAACTCGAATTCGAAGGACATCGCGCCATTGCCCTATGCTCGAAAGCCTACTACGTCGATACAGGTGGCAGCAAGAAGTATTCCGCTAAAGGTATGTCTAGACGGCACAACGACATTTCGTGGGATCGATTCAAAGAAACCCTCCAGGGTAGTATCGACGTAGCGAATAACCGAGGCTTCCGCCTATTGCCAGAAGGTGTGGTAACCTACGACCAATGGAAGCTTGGGTTATCGGCTTACTACGACAAAAGACGAGTTCTTCCCGATGGAATCCACACCGAGCCAATAGAGTACGCTGTCTAGCGTCTAGGTACAAGCAGAATTCCTTTTGGTGGTAGTTCCGTATCCCTAGGAACGACTTGTAGCTCTTCACGAACGAATCCACGTTTGGGTGCATCCTTCTTCCCTTCTCGCTTCGCAAGGTAGTACAGCACAGGCTGTCCCGAAGATACTACACTTCGCGAAATGGTGTATATCTGCAAACTCCACACAGGATCAGTAGCTCTACGTTTTTCACCTCCTTCCAATTCTCCTGGTGCGTAAAGATATCGAACTAGAACGTCGAATGGTAGACGCTCTTCTCTCAATCCAACGGTGCGCGAATACGTAGGAGTCTTCAGATCTACTTGTTGCGCCACTACAGAATTCGAAGGCTCTTTACCAGTCAACCTAGTCACCTCACTGTTCATGGCTTTGATAACCATTGGTAAACGAACTACCCATTCTCTACTACGCTCATCTGATCCTTCCGAAGTAAGTACCATCTCTTGTGCATATTGATATCCAAACAATCTCTCAGCTAGAGTCCTATTTGCTCTTTCAACAAAACTTTGCGCTCTATGATTACCAGCCTCACCTCGTTGAACTTTCGTACCATGTAGTTCTAGCGTTTCAGACATACGTCCCATGAATTCTCTACCAGGATCTACTTGCAACGTCTTTGGCCATTCGAGTGGACTACGTTTATAGATTCGTTCGAATGCCGCAGAAACTTCACCACTATCTTTAGATGCCAAAGGTTCGGCTTCTTTGTATCGAGAAGCTACATCGATTACCACTAATGCATACTTATATAGTTTCCTTCCACGTCCAGGACGATCGTGTGGTAGAAATATCAAATCAGCTTGGTGGACTTCATTTGGTTTCGATACAGTCCAATGTGGTCGTGGAATGTGTTTTGGTGGTGGTAGATATATTTGCCACATAGATTGCTTTTCCAACCAACTCCTAGCTACGTCTTCTGATGCTTTCGCTGCTACCGATAGCTTGCCAATTGCAGAGTGACCTTTCCAATAGCCCATAGGCCCATAGAAGATATTCGCAAGTTTAGAATCCATCATACATCTATACATTCTAACCTTCAACAGATGAAAAAAAAAAAAAAAAGGAAGAATAAAGAAAGTCGTTGCGTGACCCTCTTCATTCTTCCTTTTTTTTTTTCCAGTAACTTAGTAGTAGCTTAGGGTAGCTTACTAGTAACTTAGGGCAGCTCACTAGTAGCTTAGGGTAACTTAGTAGTAGCTTAAGTAGCTTACTAGTAACTTAGTAGTAGCTTAAGTAGCTTACTAGTAACTTAGTAGTAGCTTAAGTAGCTTAGTAGTAGTACCTAGTACGTTTCTACATCCATTTACTAATAGCGTATCCAACGCCTAGCATTCCACCACCAACGTAGAGCAACTCACCAGTCTTCTGATTGTTTGAGGGTTCGTAGTAGTCAGATAAGCGGGGTTCTTTCAGATCTTTGAGCCGTTTTAGCTCCTTACGTAACTTATCGGATTGCACAAAGGCTTCGTTGGTATCTCTTTGATCGTTGTGTGCTTTGCGTTCAAGACCTTCCTGCTCTTGTGCATGGTCGTATCGTCTTTGATGTTCGATTCTATACGCTGCCGTTGCGCGGGCTAGTTTTTCGATGGCCCTATTGTGTCTCTCTCGTTCTGCATTCATATCGCCCTTTCCAATCATTCTAGCTAGTATGCCACCACCAGTAAATGCCGTTGCATTCAATACAGCCCCGAGAAAGGCCATTCCAATTGCTACCCACATTACGGTATGATCTTTTGTTTCTCAAGATTTAGGTTTAGGTTTAGGTTTCTCAAGTTGTTCCTCAAGATATTCCTTTGCATATAAGCTACCAAGTATCACGGCAGTCCACTTCGCGTAATTCACTAGGGAAGAAGAAGGATCACTAAGCATAGATTCCTTGGTAGTCTTTTTTACGATCCACCCAATACCAGCAGCGAGTCCAACGATTTTGACTGCATCGGTTGCCGTCTTCGTCAATTCCTTCTCCATCTAGATATATACTACTATGGTCTCGAGTCTTTAAGTGTTACTCCATGTCTAGTGCCGTTGGCTTTGCCGGAGCTGCAGGTTGTATCGTGCTAATGGCGGCAACACGCTTATTGCCATCTACATACTTCTTGTACGCAAAGTACGTGCCAAACAATGTGGCGCCAGTACCGATGACTGCGAGGATAGTCAGGTTTTCGAACCGACCTTTTTCTACATCAGTTTCTTTGCATGATTCGCTTTCGCGCGTCGACTCTCTCTTCTGAGCTTCTCTAGCGAGCTTGTTGCTTAACGCTAGTGCTTTTCCAGCTGCGACGCGCTTTGGGTTTTTTACCTTAGTTGGTGCAGTCGTTGGAGGATTCGCAGTTATCTGATCCTCCATCTTGATTCAATATAGTAGGTATATGTGGAGGTTCAATAGGTGTGCCAGGAATGACTACGTGGCCAGATATGTGGAATAGGACGCTAGCTAGAGCTACAAGGCGACCTGCTTTGAGTGATAGTAGGCCAGTTGCAGCACTGATTTCGTTGCGGACTAGAGGGTCTTCTTGTAGGTCCTTGATCAGTGCTTCTTGAGAATCTATTGGTATTAGGTAGGCAACTAGGCGGGTAGCTAGACGTGTCACACCGTCGACTAAGCCTTTCGTTACTTGCTGAGCTAGGACAGCCTGATACCTCCTATACAACTTGTCTATTTCTTTCTCAGGAAGTCTAGAGATGTCTCCTAGAGAAAAGTTCTTACCTAAGTATTCTTTCGTTACGCCTGTTGCGGCTAAGATCGAAAGTGATTCACGATTGTCCGATGCAACGTCTAGGTTGGTTGGTGGTGGGCCTGTTACATCCTCACCGAATATCTCGAGTAGTTCTTTATCCATGATAATATGTTGTAGGTGCTGGGAGCTCTAACACTACCTCGAAAGGATGGCGGAGACAGAAGCACATGCGAGCGAACTTATGGGATCCAAGTATCATTCGTAACTCTTTACATTCTTGCGAGCCTCCATAATCCTCAAATATCCTTTTACCATCTACGGCTGATGCTGTATGGAATGCTACTACGATAGCTACGTTCTCACGGAAGGGTTTACATATGCTCGTTAGTTGTTGGGACAGCACCCAAACGGAAATCCCTATATGTCGTGCAGAAAAGGCTAAGTCCACTAGCTTGTCAGTTCGTTTCTTGACGTCCTTCGATGCGGCGCAATCATCGAGAATCAATAGAGTATTGGTACCTGACCAAAATGTTGTGCAAATACTCAAAGTAGCATCGATGGCATCCTGCGGTGGTGACATGACGAAGAAACGAGGATCTCGATTTGCAAATCCACGATAAGTTTTGTTGTGGGCATACGTAGGACAAATCAGTACTACGTAATCGAACTTACCACGAAACGATCCACGAAGTTGTTCTATGAGAAACGCAGTCTTCCCACAATTCGTCGGACCGACTATGAGTGCGTTGAAAGGTATGTGTTCTACGAGAGAATCCATCAGTATAATATACTCTGCAGAGATCTGTTCAATATCGTGACCTGAGCATCCGCAAGGACATAGATGTGCATTTTCACATTTCCACTTCCCTTTGCAGTTCTATGTATGCGAATGTCGATGTCCTTTCCACTGCCGGTTTGTGCCAAGCCATCACCATGAACGGTGGAATCTTTTGCTGTGCGACAGTCGATTAGGATAGAGAATCTATTTTCAAAGAACTTCTTTGGAGTCATAGAAGTATTGGGTGTACCAAACCAGCTTCTTGCAGCCTCCCAGAAATCTAGGGGAAGCATACCGCTTGGAAAGAGTCTGTTGGGAATCCCATTGACATCTACTTCTACCTTCAAGATATCTGGATTCGAGAATGCTTCACTATCTCGCGTGCCAATGGTAGGTGGATCTATGAATAGTAGAAGTAGTCCAGCAAAAGATCGTCGTGGAACATTAACGTTTTGAGATATCAAAGTATCAGAGGTTTTAGTGATATCTACTGTTTTGAAGTGAACAGCGTAGTTGTATAGGAATGCAGTACCTATTTCATATTTGTGAAGTGCATTACTAGCCAGCGTTTCGTTCCTGATTGCTTCGTATTCTAGTTGGATGTTGGTAAGTTGGTACGTACCTATCTTCGTAGTATCCGATCCAATTACTACCTCGTTGGCAGACGCTAGAGTCAACTCGAATGTAATTATATTTTCTAAGGCATGTGGATATAGAACTCCCTGTTGTGTCAGAATGTCAACATCTAATGGAATCCTATACTTGGAACCACATGCAGCTAGGAGCGCGTTGTCTGCAGCAACAGAAGTACTTGCGTCACCAGCTTTCGATCGTAGCTTATTCAAGTTCTCTGATTGAATGCCTTGTTGTATTCTAGACTCTCTCTCCTGCGTAGATAGGTATACATCGGAGTATGTTTGTAGGAGGTCTGGCCTGACAAGGTCTTCTACTGTTTCAGCTCCCATCCTACAGATTCTACGCATGACCAAACAGCGTCCAACGTTCGAAACGACTCTGTTATTCGCATGTCCACCAGATAGTACGATGTCGCCCAATAGCGCTAAGCTACCAGGTACTAGTACTACATCTTCTGCTAGCTTTGGAACTTCTACGTATAGGGTCTCACCTGGATTGGCAGACGATCGAGTGAAAGTCTTCCTATACAAGTCTCGCGGAGCCTTGAGTGCATGAGGCTCTCTTCGTACTTGTGTGGGATCCAACTTTGATGAGATCATGTTGAATATAACTATATATATAATTATGTTTAACATGGCCTCTGAGGGTAGGTCCGATGAAAGAACTGATGAAGGTGGAGACTACGATAAAGATGATACTATCAATGTGGATGAGGAGTGGGATGCAATATTTCCAGAAGAGTCAGGAGAAATGGTCCCAATGAAAACCAGACGCAACTATGGCAAAGAAGGTGCTAGACCAAAGAATCAGGAAACCTCATTTACAGATGAAGATTTCGATGGAATTATGGACGAACTCGAAAGTTCGGAAGTCGACTATAAAGGATTCATCTTCAAAGCAGGTCTATCGGAAAATGCTAAAAAGATGCTGGTAGATGCTGTCCGTGAACACTATGAGGATGCTGGGTTTCGTGGAAAACTCGAGATAACAACCTTATGGGATGCTAACAAGGAAAGAGGTAGAATCTATGTTCACTCGTTAGGAAGCAAGGAGAGACCTGTCCCTTTGACAACCGTGAATGGTGACATATATAAGAAGATTGGGAAGGATCTCAAATACGTTCTAGGCCCTACGGATGCAGAAAGAGCAGAACAAGTCAGCCAAGCTCAAGAAAAGGCCGCCGAACATCTCAAAGTAGAAGATAGCATACTTCAAGACCTAACGTCAACTGAGGATCAGAAGGAAGCGGCTAAAGAAGAGAAAGTACACATCCATAACGAAATAGAATTACTCGAACGTCAAGAAGAAGCCCTACTAAAACGTATGTCGCTACGTGAAAGGATCAAATACATTTTCAGAAAGCATGGAATGACCATTCTTGCAGTGGTAACTTCTATTGGCGCTATCGTTAGTACGATAGTTTCCCTGTTGTCGAGATCCGTACCGAAACCAGTAAAGGCTGGTATCGATAAAGCAGCAGATGCAGTAAAGAAGGGATTGCAAACGACTGGGGGGTTGTTGAAAGAAATGGGAAAGAGACTTGGACAGATCCTACCTGGAATGATTGGATCTATTGCGAGTTTCATATTTACCATGGCTGGTAAAGCTCTGGGAGTATTAGCGCAGAACGTTTGGTTATTCATCGTAGCAATAGTGGTGATCACTATAGAGCAATACAAACGACGTTAACGAAACAACATCCATGCAATTCCAGCTGCGGCAATGGATGTCACTGCGAGATTAATTTCATGTTGTGAGACGACAGCCTTTACCTTTGCCTTTGCCTTTGCCTTTGCCTTTGGTACAGGAACTTGTTTCTTGTGCGTCTCGAGATGCGGCAACGATTTCTTATCTGATGATCCTTCCATAAGAAGAGGTTGGTGTCCTTTGACTTCTACATTGATGGCGTTAGTGCCTAGCACCATATCTTTCGTAGCTTTCGGGATTGGATTCTTATAACCATCTTTCTTACCAAGATAGTACTCTAGATTGCTTGGCAAAAGTCGCACATCTACAGCTATTGCTAAATCGAGCCTCTTATGCGTCCTCGTTATAGCAGTAAGATAGTTATTGTAGCTCACCACTAAATCGTTTTCGAGAATAGCACCTTCGACTAAGCTCTTAAACTTTTCTTTGACGTTATGGCTATGTATGATGGAGTCGTTCAGATCTGCTTGTGCACCAAGTATGCAATATCCAAAAGCCTCGACAGATCTATTCAACCTACCCAATCCAACATCTGTCAAACCCTTTCCGATTGGTGGCGTAAACCAATTGTATTGTTTACCGTTGTTATTGCCAATGTACGCTAAAGAAAACTGATACTCCGTACGACTCTCCTCAGGAAACTTAAAGTCACCACCAGGCCACTTCGCAGAGAACGAAGTATTATGTGCATACTTCTCCGTATAGTTCACCATTTTTCCATGAGAGTTTACGTAGACGTCTCCTAAGCCATTCCACCGAAAGTCTGGTGTTCGAGATATACCGAATTCGATGCACAATTTCTCAAGAGCTGATTTGTTATAGAGGTTATCCCTTTGCTTGAAATGAGATTCACCAGGTAAAGGAACTCCATGAGTACCACCAAGTTCACGTAGAATTCTTCGTATCGTGAAATATACGTGGAATCGTAGGAACCCTTGAACGACTGGTGGATACGTTTTGAAAGTGGGGTCAAACAACGATACTCCACATCCGGAAGTTGCACACCACGTTGCGAAATTCAATTGTTGAGGCCAGTAGTGGAAATCCGGACCAGCCAACCAATGCTGGGACTCCTTTTTTGTCGTATGCTTTACAACGATCTCCTTGAATATATTTGGAACGCCAGCTTTGAAATTCTGCTTTGGTGTGATATATATCAATAGATTAGTGAGATCAATATCTTGTGCCGGTTCAGTAGAAGGAACTGCTGTAATGGGATATTTCACACTCATGTCTAGTATCAACGTAGTTGGGAAACCCCCCACATCTAATGCCTTATCTAACCTGGTCTGTACATCTGTTGGAATGTGGAGATCGTCGACGAACCATTCCTCACTTCTGTCTTTGAAGGTAATCCTAGTTCTATAGGTCGACTCATCCTGTATATCATTGGCATTTGTCTCAGCATAGAATTTCGAGTAGTCGGCATGGGGATACTTCTTCCGAAAGGTAGCGAAAGCTTTTGCGTTGCGTGGTGCTACCCCCTTGTTGAACTCAGTGAGAACATCAGATTTTTGTTGTGCTGTGAGAGCGAATTTTTGTTGTTCCTTAGGCCACGGAATGAATCCTGAATGGTGGAGTCTATCCTCGAACTGATACTTCTTTGGTGGCATCGTGTTGAAGCTATACATACATATAGTTATACCTTCAACATATAAGATGGTTCTCTTATATATCACCACAACATTGGCCGACCATACTGTCTACTTCGACAACCCTATTCTCATACAGAATGTTTCACTAGTCGAGGTCACTATTGAGAATAGTTGGTGGAACCTAGAAGAGCCAGGGAGCTTTCATTGGAATGTCAATGGTGTGATGTTTCCATACCGAATTTCTAAGGGAAACCATACTATGGGGAGCCTTCGACACTTCTTTACGCCTGCAGTTAGTGCTGACATCATAAGAATCGAGAAACCCCCTCATAGGAGGGCTTGGAAACTAGATGTCAAGCAATCGATCCTACTTAGTGGAAACCTCTGCAAACTGCTGGGTATTAATCAAGATGGGAGCGCTAAGCAACTAGAAGTAGGTTCGCACGAAGTGTCCATCCAAGATGGAATCGATATAGTGTACATCTGCTGCGACGTTGTGGATTCCAGATTCTCGATTCAAGATGGAAAGCAATCTAAAGTCCTAAGTAGAATACATATCCGAGGCGATAGATTTATGAAAACGACGTATGCCTCACTACGACCTCTAGATGTCAAAGCTCTAGGTACGATACGAAGCAGTCTTCGTCTGACAATTCTCGATGAGAAAGGCAATCTGATAGACTTTCGTGGTCGACCCATACTGTACGTGTTGAAGCTTGAATAAGTTATATGTATAACGTACAATGGAAGGCGACTCGATTCAACCGTTTCCATCAGCACCAAGTATCTATCCACAGATTGCTAGTGACACTGGAAAGAACTTTAGACTGCAAACAATCCGAGACACGCTTTCGGACATAGAAGTTCAAGAAAGGCACTACGAAGGTGTGCGCAAGAAATATGCACGTTCTCAAGGAATAGTTCATGGCATCGCAGTGGTAACTGGAGGTCTATCTGTGATCTTATCTGGATCTGGATTGGGAGCAGCGTTAACTGGGGTTGGAATAGTGATTGGTCTACCACTTGGAGTTATTGGTGGGCTATGTGGATTAATTTCAGCATCTACGACCCTTGGAGCTAAAAAGTTAGGAATGAAGGTTTCTAAGCATGAAAAGACAACTATGTTGGCAAAGGCAAAAATCAATACGATTCGCGATCTAGTATCGAAGGCCTTACGCGATGAAAACATATCCGACTCCGAATACAGTCTCATCCTGAACGAAGCGAATAAGTATGAGATCATGAGATCTGAAATTCGTCGCAAGGCTTCCATAGGTGAAAAAAGCACGGATCGGGTTCGAGCCGAACTCAAGCAAGAAGTGCAAAAGGAAATGCGAGAAAAACTTGGAATGTAAGAATCAACGTTTCCTATGAAAGGAACGAACATGGTTCGCACTTTCACTTTGCCAAGTCCTACTGCTAGTTAGCCTATGTCTAGTGTAGATTGGTTCGAAGTGGGAATGGTAAGAAGACAACTCCTTGACAAAACGCTTGACCGCATTTCCAAATATGCCACATCGCTTAACGACATCCTTAAAAGACATAGACGATCCGGAGCGACGTAGCACCTCGTAACTTGCTCCAACGACTTTCGTCTTAAGCATTGATTTTGGGCCTATATTGTTTTCCATTGCCGTAGTAACGACCTCGTGGACTATTTGTTGAACGTCCCTAGGTACTCCTACAAGATCTAGTTGTAGGAAAGTCGTTGCAATGTGAGGAACTAGGCGCTCAGCATCCAAGTCTACATCAATCTTATCGTCGTCACACAGAGAACGTATGAAGACCTCTCCACTATGGATGCCTTCGTTTCTTAGTTGCATGAAGCGAGCGACCTCACCTTTAGATCGGACGAATCCACATTGTATGCATGCATGGTAGAGTAGAGCAGCTAAAATATTTTTCTTAGCATCGCTACGCTTGAGACAAACTTTCATTATTTGGGTGAATGCGTCGGCTACGATTCCTAACGTGTTCATAGGGAACGATAGGGCATAACTTTGTTCGTAAATAGTGTTGTATGCTCGTAGTTCTTGTAGGAGCGTTCGTCGTTTCAGTTCTATGTCATCATCGCTTTGCTTTGGTTTTGCTCGGTCTAGATCACTTTGATACTGAAATCCATCCGGACCTACTATACGCAGTCGAGTAGTAATAATATCGATCTTAGTTTCTTCACATGGTTCGACCTCAGAAACAAGACCACATGTGGGACACACGAATTCCGTTCCTTGTATTTCCAAGGGGCAGAGACAATCAGAACATGTTTCACTGGTGTTAATATGTTCCACTTGTGGTTTGATATTCAGGCTTCTACAAATTCCAGGACCAAACAAGCTGACTAGCTCGTCCATGATACAACTATAGATGTTTATATGTTTAAATAAAAATAAATAAAAAAAGAATGAAGAGGGCCACGCAACGACCTTCTTCATTCTTCTTTTTTTCTTTTTTCGTGGCTATTCCTAAGCGTCCTTCTCGTTCCTCAAGGCAGCCAACACCTCGTTGAGCGCATGGTTGAGAGACTCTCCAAGACCTTCCACTGGTTCCAGCACTCTTGGTTCTGCGGGCAATGCTACCTCCGGTTCCACCATGTTTGGCTCCTCCTTTCTTGGATCCTCTAGCTTCTTGCTGGACTTCTTAGCGCGTCTTATATAGACACCGGAAGACTTCACCTTGATGGTGAGACGGTCGCATCCTGAGCAAAGCTCGTAATCAGTACGACATCCTTTACCGCACTTCGAGCATGGTACATATGGGGCACAGCCTTTTGAGATTTGGTAGTTGTGCTGGGAACAGAACTTTGTTGTCTTCGAAATCTTCTTTGTGCATTTCGTGTCCTTCCCTCTCATCAACCAATCACAAGTTATTACGGCGGCGGCAGCTACGTTCGACATGTTTGATCTGTATGGCGTTAATGTGTACTAAGATGACAACGTAAACTAGTATTGTGGAATAAAGAATATATACTAATACCATTTGGTGGCAATATACAGTATAGTAATCATTCCTTTAACATATACTTCAAGTTTTGGATTTTTAGGTGTAAGAATATCTAGTGATCCTTTGGGTGATGTTGAATTGCTTTTCGAACCACTCAATCACCTCACGATGGCGCCCTTCGTAGGCAGTTTGTAGAGCATGCCAAGTTTCTGGTCTTTCCAGCGATGTGAGCTGGAAGCGCTCGATAAGCCACTTAATTATTTCGAGATGGCCATTCATAGAGGCGTTCTCTATAATGTTGAAAACGTATCCAAATTTATCTACTTCCAAAAAACCATCCATAGGGTCGTAATTATATGTATATCCCCTATCTATGGTAAGCTGGAAGTGGTCGATGAACCATTTTACTATTTCAAGGTGACCATTCGTAGAGGCCTTGTTCAGAGCACAACAAGCAAGTTCACCCTCTATGGTAAGCTGGAAGTAATTGATAAGCCATTTAACGACGTCGAGGTTGCCACGTCCACTAAAACGAGCTAGGGGGCCTGAACAGTCTTCCTCTTTGGGGACGCCGAACTTTTTGACCAAGCCGTCTCGATCGGCGTCGTCGTGGGTGGACTCAAGACCTAGTGTGAGTACTCGCGTGCGGAACTCCTTGTCCGTGTTCTCGTAGCGCGAGAGAGCTGCGGCATCTTTTAGGCGTTTCGATGTCCTTGAGATGCTTGCGAATGACCAAGGATCTGCATGCTCTACGATCTTAGTCAGAATTTCTAGAGGGAGGCACGATATATAATCCATAGTGGAAGAGATCGATATAACTATATGTAATCATATCTCTAATAGGATTATCAAGTTGGATTTTACGTACAAGAATGTCTAGTGACACTTTGAATGACCCTTAGTTACCCCTAGTAGTATAGTCGGAGTCAGATAAATACAACTTTTTCTTGTGCAAGAAAACTCAAACTAGTGACCACTAAAATCGAAAATATTCTTGCACAAGGGGCGTCATGAAGTGGATTTCTGAATTCGCTTTATGACGCCCCTTGTGCAAGAATATTTTCGATTTTAGTGGTCGCTAGTTTGAGTTTTGTTGTGCAAGAAAAAGTGGTATTTATCTGACTCCGACTATACTACTCTTTAAAATACAATTAACATTGCATCCACGAGTTCTCCAATGGAAGGCTATGTTTGTTTTTGTCAGAAGAAAATTGTTGGATACTACTGTGCTTTAGCATACTTCAACTGTAAATACCTGTATCTGAACCCAGATCCCGTTCGAAACAGCCCACTAAAGCCTGACTGTGGAGGAGGATTTACTCGATCAAGTCTGCAGATGAATCATACAATCTGTGTGAGAAATGGCTGCTCTTATCACAGTCTAGTGCGAAGAGGAATCGCATACAATCTGTTTGAGAAATGGCGGCTCTTATCACACAGTCTAGTGCGAAGAGGAATCGCATCTGTGTGAGAGAATAGGCTGCTCTAATCTACATTTGTAGTGGCTTCCAGGTGTTTAAAAGGGTTCTGTTAATGGCACGAGCACCAAGGGCCACATACGCGCAAAAACAGAATAAGACCAATATTTCCCATCAAGACCAATCATGTTTGACCAATAAGATTTTTATTGGAGCGGTTTTCGATTGAGTGTTGTAAAACCAAAACCGAAGTAATTGCAGAGCCAGTCACGAGAGCAGGTAAAAATGCAATAAGCCAATCACGAACTGAGGTAATACGTGATTGGTTTTACTTGAACCAATCACGAGGAAAGGTAAATGCAATCGTGGATAACTCTCGACAAAACGAACATTGATTACCTGACAGACCAAAACGGTATATAATTAGCTGATAACTGCAAAACATATTGCAAAATCAATAGAAAACCAAAGCAATCACTTAAGCCAAATCCGCTTACCCCACAGAGCCCGGATAGATTTCCCTACCAGACCCCTGACCCTGCCGACCAGACCCTTTTCCACCAAAATTTCAACTACAAGTTTGACATTAGAAAAAAAGTTATTGAAAGTTAGTACCTACATGTACCTACCGACCCATTTTTTTAGTGTAACCGGAACCAATTATTATATTTGGCCTTGTAATATTCATTAATATTTCATAAGGGTGCTAACCAATCCAAACGCAACATTCGAATCACATGGATACCTCTGTATGTAATAGATACAGAATGAGTGGCCATGTTTTATCGGATTCAAGCCGGAGGCGAGTTTGTACATTCGATAAAACACGGACACGAATTCTGTATATGACTTTTATCAAACTCATTAATAGTTTATGAAGGAAAAACAAAGGAAATCAATGTGCGATAAGTGATCTGTAAATCTGATACAGATTCGTCCTGGTTTGCATAAACTTTTGCTTCGATTTTCTCGCCAAAATAACTGAAAAACACGACTCTATATCTAGACGTTTCATAAGCCACATACAGAATTCGTGTCCGTGCTTTACCGTGTCCGTACTTTATCGTGCTTATCCAGCCTCCGGCTTGAGTTTGTAAATCCGATAAGGCACAGCAACTCATTACTCGGGCCAGGCCTTCGGCTGGCGCGAGTCAGAAATCGCAAGTGTTTATTTTTTATTTGTGTCGCTGGTTGGCGCCGTCGACCAATCAGATTTCGACTGGTCACGTGACACGTACGTTGCGCCAGCCATGTGACATGTGATTTTCAGGTTTTTCAAGATGGCGACAAGTGGGAGTTTTGACTTAGCAAAACCTTTAATATCAGCTGTTTTTTTGTGTAAACCAAAGGTTCCTTCAAGTGCAATACCAAGATTTTTGTCTTTTCTAAAGCTGAGAGGTGTTTCACGGGCTTTGGACGGGAATTTATCACATATCCAGATCCACTCAAGGATCCACTCGTGACATATAAGATCTGATCAACACTAATACTAATAGGACTAAGAGTGAGACAACAGTTTGTAAATGTAAGTAGCTAAACTGAACATGATAACTTTTATACCAATTGACTGTGGTAGTGTTGTTACTCATTGTTATTAACCTCTCGGAAAGTATAGTAGAAATGACCCGATTTCTCGCGATTTCTCAGTTCTCGATCTGACAGGGTCCTTTTAAAATATTATATGCACATGTTTTTATAAATTTTGCTGAACTGCACAGAAGACCTTGAAATTACCGTTCAATAAATCTTCCTTATTTATCCTAAAGAAAGCTTTGATTTTATATACCTCGAAGAAGGAATTTATTTTACTTTCTTCACTTCGCCTTCTCTTTCCGTTAACAATAGGGAATGGACAATCTGAAATCTACAATGAACCTACAATGTTTACCGTCTCGTTTTTCTCGGCCAATGGAAATCGAGATACCGTGGCGCTGTAATCGGTTCGGCGGCAGAGGTTTCTTTGTATTAACATTTATTAGCACAAGTTTAAACTATTCTCTTCTCTTATTCCTAAATTCTAAAGTGTATAGTTTTTACAATGGGGAGCTGGGGTGGTGCAGTGGTTCATCACCAACATTTGCTTAATTTCTTTGTGCTTGTGAATTAAGCTTTTTTCTAATTTTTGATTTTTTGGGTAAAATCACTTTGATAAGTTATAATTTAAAAATAGGTAATTTGTCTCTACCAGCATGTTTTTGTATAATAAGTGTTGGTGGTGACATCACATCATTAGTACTAATTTGGGCTTATACATGTATGCACTTTAAGATAACCCACAACCCCAATCGTCTCCTTTGGTTCGTTATTGAGAATTACTCAAACATCTAGACAGATCTAGATAGATGACTTTATTTCACATGTAGAATGACACATTCTAAATATTCACAAGGAATAGCCGAGAAACATTATTTGGAATTACTACTCAAATGTTAACCATTGCACTTCAATCAACAACACCCATACCAACTTTTTATAATTCTAAAGATCCTCAAGGAACTATTATTGAAAAGAAAGTAATATTAAACTACATAATTGAAAGAAATTGTGGCTGTAATGTACATGTACAGCATGTATGTATGTGTGTTGTGTGTGTATTTTGGCTCTATCATTTCCAAACCTGACCCCCACCCTCTCCTTTCTGGGCATACATGGGGCATTTTGACATTTGTAGTGCCATTTTTTAAATTATCACAAGAGCATCAGTAGTGAACCAATTCTCGGGCTCACCTAGCACAAACCATATATGACAAAATATGCTAGAACTCTATGTATTAAATACCTAGTTACTAAGAGGATTTCAAATGAAAGTGTATTTCATCTTCAGTCTCATGTGGCCCGAGTGTAAGCCCAGATGGGCTCTTGTTCTGTATATATTACAGACAGAACTGATTAGATAGTCAGTCCGTACCTCGACAGACAGTAGCGTTTGTTGGATACATAACTCGTTAATAAAATATTAGTGTCTTTATGTCTGATACAACACTGATTAATAAAACATCGGTGTATGTATATCTGATACAACACTGTTTAATAAAACATCAGTGTTGTATCAGCTATAAAGATACTGATTTGGCAGTGGTTAAGCGCTTCGCCTCTTACCTATGTGGCCCAGGTTCGATTCCCGGACGGGGCGCCATATGTGAGTTGAGTTTGTTGGTACATCGCCCTTGCTCCGAGGGTTTTTCTCCGGGTTCTCCGGTTTTCCTCCCTCCGCAAAAACCAACACGCTAAATTCTCATTCGATCTGTGGATTAGCCGGGACCTGGCTTTGATCAGCCCCCATGGTTGTTTCTAGCCTGGGAAACCAGCCGACTCTTATCGCTCCCCACTCGCGAAAGAGACGTCTGGGAAGTGAGGCAGAAAATGCCATACTGATGACGTAGCAGATAGCCGTTTCACGATGCATAAATTAGTTGCAATTCTCAGAAGCCGAATGCGAACAACAGAGTTCTTTTCAAGGAATATAACTACCGTGGCTGCTCTCATTGGGTCCACAAGTGTTCTGCGAAGTCAGTTTAAAATGATAGGCCAGATAGGCGAACCGGAACAAAAGGATAAATTAACCTTTAAGTAGTATAGTCGGGATTAAAATGATACCACCTCATATTTTTCCACTCGAATCGTTTGATGGCCCCCTTCCCCGATACCTTTTTTTGGACCCTGTTGAATTTTTGACCACAATGTGTGTTTATTGTACCAAATCCCAACTTATTATCTCTGGAATACCATAGATGTTGTGATTTGGTACAATAAACACACATACTGTGGTCAAAAATTTCAACAAAGTCCAAAAAAGATATTGAGGTCGGGGGCCATCCAAACGGCTCTCCTGTGGAAAAATACTAGGCGGTATCATTTTTTTTCCGGCTATACTACCAGTGGTCACGACACAGATAGAAAATTTATAATTAGAGAATGTAATGTATATGGTATATATCGAACGATGGAGAAAGGCTCTTGTAGCTGGTTGATGTTTGGAAAGGATACGAGGTGTGTAAAAATCCGTCCCCAAACTACCACACGTTTCACTACCTATTTCAACTACCTATTTTCGACTACCTGGTTCCGATGGCACTAGACCAATGCTTGTATCGGTACCAATAGGAGAGTATTTTTTTTTGTGCTGCCCACTGGCTCCTCGAATGGGAGTCGGAATATATCCAGATTTCCATTTGGACAAAGAAAAACATAGGGTATTGGAAACACGAGTTTCTACTACGACCACTTCCATTTGGACAAAGAAAAACATAGGGTATAGGAAACACGAGTTTCTACTACAACCAACAACAATGGCACAAAAGTATGCATCCGCAAAAGACATGGGTCTCCGAGCCGTTGGAGAACAAACGGACCGACACGTCCTTCTGCAGAATCTCTTCGAGGGCAACCTAGCCAGCGATATCGCAGAGGTGGACTATCTTCCAGCTGGCCGCCTGGTCGAGCTTCGCACCGAGCTGCAAGCAGTCTCCGACATCTTTGTCGACGACCTATACCTATGGGATCTGCTCTCCGAAACCCAGATATCTCGAACCACGTTGGAGGAAATGCAGTATCGGCAGCTGGAGCAGTATCGAAAGCTTTCCTAGCCAACATCCGAGCGCATGTGGCGTCTGCAGGACTTCCAACAGCGCTACATGTACGTATTGTGTCCACCTGTCCCTACGAGGGCAAAGGACAATCCATATACCGGAACACAATTCGGAAGATCCTAGACCACGATGGACATGTGCTGCAAGTCTACGAGGGAAAGAACTCAAGTAGTCCAACACCAGCCGCCATTAAGGTGGCAAAGATAGACGTCGCCGACATCCAGTTGGAAGAACTCTTTGGCAAGCTACCCAAACTTCTACAAAGCTTACGTTTGGATGGCGTGGGTCTGTACGCCTTGGATGCTACACAGGACTTCTCTGGGTGCCTAGACAGACAGGCTCTCTTGGACCACCTCGTGCAAAACCACGACTTTCTTCCACCGGACATGTACGAGGAGGACATTCCAGACAGGATCCTACCAAACGAGGATAGTGTCGGCAAGCACTGCCTGTCTTTCCTCCTGTGCAACCCAGAATGTGGGTCTACATGGAGGGGCAAGTTCTACAACAAGTTTGTATGCCAACTGGAGTGCGCATGTGTACAAGAGGCTATGGGAAACAACGTTGCCAACTACTGGAAGTGTCCCGACAAGCGGCTCGGGGAGACATTCTCCAACCCCGAGATACAAGCCCGTGGAATCTGCCGCATCGAAGTCTCTATGTATGGCTTGCTGCCGGAGGAAGCCAACTTGGAAGCCGCTCGAAGGGCTGTGGTCCACGTGCTCGACCTATCGCGCCACCAAAAGGGACAAGAACCACTCTTCTGGATACAACCATTGGAAGCGCAGTGGATGGCTCTAGCCTCGACCCTACATTGCAACACCATTCTGCTGTCGAAGCAAACCAAGACCCTATATGCAATCTACTGGGGGTATACAGGAACTGGTCGCCTCTGTAGGGTGTACAAAACATACGAGGACCAAGCTTTCGAAGTCCTCGAAGACAGCTACTTGCCACTATGGGTGTCTGCCTTTGGCTTCGTAGGGCTACCAATCCATGCAGTGGTTCTCGACCAAGACGACGATGGAGTACATACCACACTCCGGACCTACCAGAAGCTCGATGGAGGAACTTTTCTAGCCTGCAGCAAAGCCCCATTCGCACGACACAATGCCACAGAACCGGAGCCAGCTGCAGGCTCCCGACCATTGGTAGACACAGAATTCGTGCGCTGGAGATGGAACCGAAAGGTTTGGAATGGGAACCGCAAGCTGCTGCCCTTCCCGATCGAGGAGATCCCAACCAACCGAGAAGTGTGTCTGCTATCGACCCGCGACCGCATCTCCAAGCTGGCAGAAGAAGCTCTACTGCTCCAGGAAAACAACTGGAGGGCCAACATTGTACAACGAAGGGAAGAAGTCCAGAAGACGAAAGACGCACATAGACAGGAGATCCAGGACAGGCGCGAAGAAGCCCATAGAAAGCTGGAAGAGGTCGATGCTCGGAAGAAGATCCTCTAAGAGAGAGTCCAACGTTGTCGGGAGGCCCTCGAGGCAGGCAGCCACAACTTCCGAACCAAGAAGAGTTTGAGCAAGCTCCTCGATCTGTGGACAGACCAAAGCCAACCCTTCCCCTCAGCACGCCTCCAGGTGTTGGGTTTCCAGAATTTGCCATCCACTTCGGCTAGGTCGTTCGACAGCACACTTCTAGCAGTATCTGTCTCTCTCGCTACCAACCAAACCTCTCTCCACCCAGGATGGCCAACAAGAAAGCCGATGCTATGCTGGGCTCCAAAAGGCCTGGGAAAGATCCTATCCAACCCCCAAACCACCACACACTATCCTTCGACGACAACCAGCCGACGTCCATTCTATATCTTCGAAGAGGAGTATGCTCCGCTGTCCTTCGTCCTCGAGGGATTCGATACCCCATTTGGTCCCCACGGATGTCGTAGAGCCAAGCTAGCCAACTTCCGTGCACCAAAAGCAGTCGGAGAGCAGTTCCAAGCCATGCTCGATGCCGAAAAGGAAGCCACTCGCCTAGCCCTAGAAGTGCAGGCAGCCAACGAAGCTCTACGACAACACGACAACACACAACAGATGCGTGTGCTTCTCGAACCAAAGCACAAAGATTGCGGGGAAACTAGAAATCCTCCCACCAGAAAGCGAGTTCCGAGTGGAAGCTATTGGCCAGTACACGTACCGCGGCGTTCAGAAGTATGCATTCGAGATCCAAGGGCGCTTGTATGCTTCCAATGCCTTCGCCGAAGCCCAGCTCCAAGCCAACCCAACCCTACTCGAGAAGCCTATGCTGCTTCGAACACTACAACTCGACACAACCAAGACCAAGAACAAAGCTATGCGGCTTGTCCTAGAACGAGCTCCCTAGCTGCACACACGAGCAACATAGGCATATGTTATCTCCTCGACCATCTGTTCCACAACGTCGTCTGGTACCACTTCTTTTCGACACAAAACCCGAGCACATCATGGTTCGTGGCTTTGCTTTGCTTTGCTTTTGCCGGTGTTTCTGCTATGGATTGCATTTGTCTTCTTTGGGATTTCTTGGTTGTCCATGGTGGACCGCATGCTGGCATGTTTCTGCTATGGATTGCATTTGTCTTCTTTGGGATTTCTTGGTTGTCCATGGTGGTCTGCATGCTTGTATGTTTCTGCTAGGGATTGCATTTGTCTTTGGGATTTCTTGGTTGTCCATGGTGGACTGCATGCTTGTATGTTTCTGCTATGGATTGCATTTGTCTTCTTTTGGATTTCTTGGTTGTCCATGGTGTTGCAATAGGTTCGTGGCTTTGCAATAGGTTCGTGGCTTTGCAATAGGTTCGTGGCTTTGCAATAGGTTCGTGGCTTTGCAATAGGTTCGTGGCTTTGCAATAGGTTCGTGGCTTTGCAATAGGTTCGTGGCTTTGCAATAGGTTCGTGGCTTTGCAATAGGTTCGTGGCTTGGCAATAGGTTCGTGGCTTTGCGATAGGTTCGTAGCTTTGCAATATGTTCGTAGCTTTGCAATATGTTCGGATGCTTTGCAATACGTTCGTAGCTTTGCAATACGTTCGTAGCTTTGCAATATGTTCGTAGCTTTGCAATATGTTCGTAGCCTTGCAATATGTTTGTAGCTTTGCAATATGTTCGTAACTTTGCAATATGGTTCGTAGCTTTGCAATATGGTTCGTAGCTTTGCAATATGGTTCGTAGCTTTGCAATATGGTTCGTAGCTTCGCAATAGGTTCGTGGCTTTGTAATAGGTTCGTGGCTTTGCGATATGTTTGTCGCTTTGCAATATGTTTGTGGCTTTGCAATAGGTTCGTGGCTTTGCAATAGGTTCGTGGCTTTGCAATAGGTTCGTGGCTTTGCAATAGGTTCGTGGCTTTGCAATAGGTTCGTAGGCCGAGCATCGTTGTCGTTCCGAAATTCTTCCAAAGACTACTTCGTGGCCGAGCGATTGTACTTCGTTTCTTTTCTTTTTCTTCCTATTGGTTGTGGCCTTGCGATTGCACATCCTTTCTTTTGTTTTTCTTCCTATTGGTTGTGGCCTTTGCGATTGCGCTTCCTTTCTTTTGTTTTTCTTCCTATTGGTTGTGGCCTTTGGTTGGATTCTCTAGTAGGAATGTGCATTTGGAGCTCTCCTATGTGTAGGGTTCTTGGGAAAATCTCCTATCTGCAGAGTATAGGTATAGGTATACAGAAAAGTGGCTATGCTACGAGTGTGTGGTTCTTGGGGAAAGTGGCCATTGTTCTATCCAGTACAGGCCTGGAAGGACGCTATGGCTGTGGCAGTGTCTTCGGATGCAACCACGACGTCTTTGGAAGAATACCTTGCCTCGCCGAAAAAAGGGAAAGGTGGGTTGTGCTGTGTTGGAGTGGAGGATGTTGGAGTAGAAAGTGTTGGGAAAGCTCTGTGCAATGCTCTTGGGCAGTTGTATCTTGTGCGAGACGACAACGACGAGACTCCTTCGTTGTGCAACGAGGATGGTCTTGTGTTGCCTTGGCCAGATAGTCCAGCATTCCAACGTCTGGCTAGTCTTGGCTAGTAGTCTTTGTTTGTTTGTTTGTTTGTTTGTTTGTTTGTTGCTACGCAACGGCATATATATATGGTGGCAAGTCTGTCCTTTTTTTTGTTTGGTGTGGTTCGAATGTCTCGAAGGTAGCAGCGTAGTCCCAAATTCTTCCAAGTCTACTTTGTGGCCAAGCATTGTTGTTGTTTCCAAAGACTACTTCGTGGCCGAGCATTGTTGTTGTTGTTTCTACATGCTTGTGTGCCCTGCTATGAATTGCATTTGTCTGCGTTTGTCTATGGTGTGGATATAGGGATGTGTTTATTGCGACAAGTTTGTTGCTCTTGGCATCGTCGAGGCAATAGCCAACTCCGGATATGGCAGCGTGTTGGGCAGGCTTCTTCTAGTTTGTGGGTGCGTATTGGAGATACATATCCACAAGTATATCCTACAAAGGTTGCAGTCGTACGATGGATGTCGATTCGTTGTCCAAACAGCTGCCATGTTTCCAACCGGAAGCCTTGGAAAGAAACCGAAAATGAATGCAGAAAGCAGTGGAACGTTCGCCGGATGCTGTACGATGGGAGCAGTCCATGCTTCTATTCTGCTGCATGCACGAGGCTCGGGTTTTGTGTCGAAAAGAAGTGGTACCAGACGACGTTGTGGAACAGATGGTCGAGGAGATAGCATATGCCTATGTTGCTCGTGTGTGCAGCTAGGGAGCTCGTTCTATGGCAAGCCGCATAGCTTTGTTCTTGGTCTTGGTTGTGCCGAGTTGTAGTGTTCGAAGCAGCATAGGCTTCTCGAGTAGGGTTGGGTTGGCTTGGAGCTGGGCTTCGGCGAAGGCATTGGAAGCATACAAGCGCCCTTGGATCTCGAATGCATACTTCTGCACGCCGCGGTACGTGTACTGGCCAATAGCTTCCACTCGGAACTCGCTTTCTGGTGGGAGGATTTCTAGTTTCTCGCAATCTTTGTCCTTTGGTTCGAGAAGCACACGCATCTGTTGTGTGTTGTCGTGTTGTCGTAGAGCTTCGTTGGCTGCTTGCACTTCTAGGTGCACGGAAGTTGGCTAGCTTGGTTGTACGACATCCGTGGGGACCAAATGGGGTATCGAATCCCTCGAGGACGAAGGACAGCGGAGCATACTCCTCTTCGCAGATATAGAATGGACGTCGGCTGGTTGTCGTCGAAGGATAGTGTGGTGGTTTGGGGGTTGGATAGGATCTTTCCCAGGCCTTTTGGAGCCCAGCATAGCATCGGCTTTCTTGTTGGCCATCCTGGGTGGAGAGAGGTTTGGTTGGTAGCGAGAGAGACAGATACTGCTAGAAGTGTGCTGTCGAACGACCTGGCCGAAGTGGATGGCAAATTCTGGAAACCCAACACCTGGAGGCGTGCTGGAGGGAAGGGTTGGCTTTGGTCTGTCCACAGATCGAGGAGCTTGCTCGAACTCTTCTTGGTTCGGAAGTTGTGGCTGCCTGCCTCGACGGCCTCCCGACAACGTTGGACTCTCTCTTCGAGGATCTTCTTCCGAGCATCGACCTCTTCCAGCTTTCTATGGGCTTCTTCGCGCCTGTCCTGGATCTCCTGTCTATGTGCGTCTTTCGTCTTTTGGACTTCTTCCCTTCGTTGTGCAATGTTGGCCCTCCAGTTGTTTTCCTGGAGCAGTAGAGCTTCTTCTGCCAGCTGGAGATGCGGTCGCGGGTCGATAGCAGACACACTTCTCGGTTGGTTGGGATCTCCTCGATCGGGAAGGGCAGCAGCTTGCGGTTCCCATTCCAAACCTTTCGGTTCCATCTCCAGCGCACGAATTCTGTGTCTACCAATGGTCGGGATCCTGCAGCTGGCTCCGGTTCTGTGGCATTGTGTCGTGCGACTGGGGCTTTGCTGCAGGCTAGAAAAGTTCCTCCATCGAGCTTCTGGTAGGTCCGGAGTGTGGTATGTACTCCATCGTCGTCTTGGTCGAGAACCACTGCATGGATTGGTAGCCCTACGAAGCCAAAGGCAGACACCCATAGTGGCAAGTAGCTGTCTTCGAGGACTTCGAAAGCTTGGTCCTCGTATGTTTTGTACACCCTACAGAGGCGACCAGTTCCTGTATACCCCCAGTAGATTGCATATAGGGTCTTGGTTTTGCTTCGACAGCAGAATGGTGTTGCAATGTAGGGTCGAGGCTAGAGCCATCCACTGCGCTTCCAATGGTTGTATCCAGAAGAGTGGTTCTTGTCCCTTTTGGTGGCGCGATAGGTCGAGCACGTGGACCACAGCCCTTCGAGAGGCTTCCAAGTTGGCTTCCTCTGGCAGCAAGCCATACATAGAGACTTCGATGCGGCAGATTCCACGGGCTTGTATCTCGGGGTTGGAGAATGTCTCCCCGAGCCGCTTGTCGGGACTTCCAGTAGTTGGCAACGTTGTTTCCCATAGCCTCTTGTACACCTGAACACTCCAGTTGGCATACAAACTTGTTGTAGAACTTGCCCCCTCCATGTAGACCCACATTCTGGGTTGCACAGGAGGAAAGACAGGCAGTGCTTGCCGACACTATCCTCGTTTGGTAGAAGTTTGGGTAGCTTGCCAAAGAGTTCTTCCAACTGGATGTCGGCGACGTCTATCTTTGCCACCACAATGGCGGCTGGTGTTTGGCTACTTGGGTTCTTTCCCTCGTAGACTTGCAGCACAATGTCCATCGTGGTCTAGGATCTTCCGAATTGTGTTCCGGTATATGGATTGTCCTTTGCCCTCGTAGGGACAGGTGGACACAATACGTACATGTAGCGCTGTTGGAAGTCCTGCAGGACGCCACATGCGCTCGGATGTTGGCTAGGAAAGCTTTCGATACTGCTCCAGCTGCCGATACTGCATTTCCTCCAACGTGGGTTCGAGATATCTGGGTTTCGGAGAGCAGACCCCAATAGGTATAGGTCGTCGACAAAGATGTCGGAGACTGCTTGCAGCTCGGTGCGAAGCTCGACCAGGCGGCCAGCTGGAAGATAGTCCCACCTTCTGCGATATCGCTGGCTAGGTTGCCCTCGAAGAGATTCTGCAGAAGGACCTGTCGGTCCGTTCGTTCTCCAACGGCTCGGAGACCCATGTCTTTTGCGGATGCATACTTTTGTGCCATTGTTGTTGGTTGTAGTAGAAACTCGTGTTTCCTATACCCTATGTTTTTCTTTGTCCAAATGGAAGTGGTCGTAGTAGAAACTCGTGTTTCCAATACCCTATGTTTTTCTTTGTCCAAATGGAAATCTGGATATATTCCGACTCCCATTCGAGGAGCCAGTGGGCAGCACAAAAAAAAACACTCCTATTGGTACCGATACAAGCATTGGTCTAGTGGCATCCATCGGAACCAGGTAGTCGAAAATAGGTAGTTGAAATAGGTAGTGAACGCGTGGTAGTTTGGGGACGGATTTTTACACACCTCGTATCCTTCCCAACCATCAACCAGCTACAAGAGCCTTTCTCCATCGTTCGATATATACCATATACATTACATTCTCTAATTATAAATTTTCTATCTGTGTCGTGACCACTGGTAGTATAGCCGAAAAAAAAATTATACCGCCTAGTATTTTTCCACAGGAGAGCCGTTTGGATGGCCCCCGACCCTCAATATCTTTTTTGGACTTTGTTGAAATTTTGACCACAGTATGTGTGTTTATTGTACCAAATCACAACATCTATGGTATTCCAGAGATAATAAGTTGGGATTTGGTACAATAAACACACATTGTGGTCAAAAATTCAACAGGGTCCAAAAAATGTATTGGGGAAGGGGGCCATCAACGATTCGAGTGGAAAAATATGAGGTGGTATCATTTTAATCCCGACTATACTACTCTTTAATTCCCTGATAAGGCAAATAGATGCTGGGGTGGGGCAAGGTTACAAGGAAAGTGAGATCGTCGATGTGTTATCCGTGCAATTATACCAGGGCTTGTCCTTAGAAGTTACCTGGAATCCTATAAGGAACTCTCACTTGATCGCCTTAAGAAAATACTGCGTTGTCATTATGGGTAAAGAATACTACAGAACTGTACCAAAGCTTAGCCTCTGTGTCAGAGTGCAAAAGAAACCCACAGGCATTTCTCATGCGTGCTCTTGACTTAAGACAAAAGATTATCTTTGCAAGTACAGAGGGTCAAGACTCATTGAAGTATGAGGCAGATCATATCCAGAAACTCTTCCTTAGAATCCTTGAGACTGGGCTCCTGGAGGAGAGTATCAGGACCAAGCTTCGTCCATATCTGGGTGACAAGTGGATAGAGGATGAAGAACTAATTCACCAGTTAAATACTGCAGTGTCATCAGAAGTAGAGAGAAACGGAAGTTGAAATTCCAGGCAAGAACCAGACCAACTCAAGTATCTCAGGTCAACACTGAACTGGAAGTGCATGTGAATACGACACCCACTCAGACTTCATAGAATGAGACTATGGCAGCAATTCAAGGGCTTAAAGCAGACGTCGAAGCTTTGAGGACTGAGGTAAGGAACAGGCCATGGGTTGACCACCAGCCCGAGCCCAACCATGGAAACCAGGGGAGGTACCGAGGTGGAAGGGGTAGCCCGGGCAACGTCCACTCAAGTGCTCAGCCTGTTTGGAGAATGAGGAAGATAAATGCATCCACTGATTTAAGTGCGGAAGTGATAACCATTATGCTGTGGGGTGCCGCCAGCAACAACAATATGTACAGAACTGTTAAACGAGAATCGGCTTGCTCCACGGGACCGGAAGTAGTCGAGACCCCTGTAGTGTCCCAACAATGTATTTACTGTGACAAGTTAGAAACACAAGACAATCAGGTGTAGACGTTGTGTTCAGTGTAAGGTGGTTTGGTACTGTTCTCAGAGATGCCAGAGGCAGCATTGGCCCCAGAGGTATGTCAAGCTATAAAGCAGCTGTCACATTTATAAGCCATTTAAGCCCTAGAAAACATGAGAGAATTATTGGTCTAGTAGGGAGAAAATGTACAGTGAAGTGCCTTCTGAATGACATTGAGTGTATGGCTTTGTGGGACACTGGTGCCCAGGTATCAATCATGACCAAAGACATGGAAGAACATTTCCCACATGCTAGAGTTAAAGAGATATCAGACCTGATTGGTGGAACTATACTTAACTGCAGCAAATGGAACCAAGATTCCTTTCATTGGTTGGGCAGAGATGAGAGTAAGACTTCCATCTCATGCAGGGAGGGCTAAAGAAGTACAACAGCCGAAAAGGACGGTTCTCATTTAGAGGATGACCACGTACCAGAAGTGGATGTCACTGATCTGACAAAGGAACAGCAAGAGGTAGTGTATAAGATACTCAAAGAATAATCAGGGTCCTTTGCAAAAAGTGAGAGCGATGTGGGGTATATAGATGGACTTCAGATGGAGTTAAATTTATCAGACAGCAGACCTGTTCAAAGAAATTGTGTCATTTCCTCGACCACTATATCAAGGTTAAAAATTACATTGAAGATCTTTTAAATAAGCAGTTCATTGTAAAGTCCAAGTCTTCCTACTCCTCCCCCATAGTATGTGTTAGGAAGAGGGATGGAACGTTACGCTTATGTATTGATTACAAAGAACTAAACCGTCGCACCGTTCCTGACCGGCATCCAATTCCTAGAGTTCTGGAGACCTTGGACAGTTTAGGAGGTAATTATTGGTTCAGCGTGCTGCACCAAGGGAACGCATATCACCAAGGCTTCATGGTCAGCCTTACACAGCATTCATAACACCATGGGGGTTGTACACGTGGGTACGTATATCCTTTGGACGTATGAATGCCCAAGCAAACTTCCAACGATTGATGGAGGGATGTCTAGGAGAATTACGGGATAACATTGCTATACCGTATTTAGACGATGTGATTGTCTTCAGACGACTGAAACAACATGGTGTGAAGCTAAAGCCCAGTAAATGTAATCTATTCAAACGCGAGGTCTATTTCCTTGGGCGTATTGTCTCGGAAGAGGAGCACAGAATGGATCCTAAGGGGATGGCAGCTGTCCCTAGTCTTGCAAACAAGTCTCTTCAGACCGTCGGTGAAGTGCGACAGTTGGTCGGCCTGTTGAGTTACTACCGTTGATATATCCCGGACTTGGCCAGAACAGCCAGACCCATGTATGAGCTGCTAAACAAGCCCAAGGTGGAAGGATTGAATCAGCCTGTGCCAAAGAAAAGGCCCAACAAAGGTAATGATCAACTACCATCTGCCACACCTGTTACTTGGACTGAGGATCATCAGCAGGCACTGGAGAAATTGATCAAGGCAATGGATAGGTGAGAGATTCAACAGAACGTTACTCTCCATGCTACGCACGCTGCCAGAAAAAACACAAATCGCGTTGGCGAGAACACCTAAACAAAGTCGTGCATGCGTACAACTGCACTAAGAATGATTCCACTGGGTATTCTCCGTTCTTCCTTTTGTTTGCAGAGTCCCTCGCCTCCCACTCGATCTGATGTTTGGTCTTAAAGCCCCAGCAGGATTCAGTATGTATCCCGAGTATGTCAAGAAATGGCGCAGTGCAATGTGCGAAGCCTATGACTTGGCCTCGGAAAAGGCAAAACAAAGCGCGGCCAAAGGGAAGAAACAATATGATAAGAAAGTCCGTAAGATTGTTCTACAACCAGGTGATCGGGTGTTAGTACGAAACATGAGGAGAAAAGGTGGACCAGACAAGCTGAGGTGTTTACTGGGAGGATGACGTACACGTTGTAGTTGAACAGAAAGGAGAGAATACCCCAGTGTATGAAGTCCGACCGGAATCTGGGTCAACCAATACAAGAGTTCTGCATCGTAGCATGCTGCTACCATGTACATACCTACCGGTGGACAAGCCAAATCTGAAGGGACCACGGACTTCCAGCAGTAGGTCTAAGCGTAGACAGAGTAAATCTCACACACGGTCTACAGAAACCTTATAACCTGCAAACCACATGTCAAGCCACGAAGATGAAGACGAAGATAAGGACATGCCGTCCTAAGCCATGGTGGCGCAGTGGTTAAGCGCTTCGCCTCTCACCTCTGTGGCCCAGGTTCGATTCCCGGACGGGGCGCCATATGTGAGTTGAGTTTGTTGGTATCTCGCTCTTGCTCCGAGGGTTTTTCTCCGGGTTCTCCGGTTTTCCTCCCTCCGCAAAAACCTACACGCTAAATTCCAATACGATCTGTGGATTAGCCGGGACTGGCTTTGATCAGCCCCCATGGTTGTTTCAGGTCTCGTTAGAAATTCACAGGTTTTTACCGAGTCAATTACAGAGCTATGAGATGAACAATACTATCCCATACACGGTGGGACGACAGGCGCATGAACCTGACCTAGTAACCTTCCAGGATGCTGCTACTGGCTCAAGTGTAAGGGAAGAGGGGGAGACCAGAAACAAACTCGCAGAGTGAGATGAACGATGTAACAGAACAGTATCAGTCTACAGAAGGAGCGACTACAACTGATGATGCACCAGCAGATGTGGTGCCACCTGGATATAACATACATCTAACAGAAACTAGCCACAGTGAGGAAGGCGACCAGAGAGAACAAGACGAGCGCCGACTCGTATGACGTATGATGTTCCAGGTCAACCAGTATACTATCCAGTAATTACAAATAACATGCATGCCGTGTCAGTAATAGAGAAATCACCCCCCAATGTGGTCGTGGATACCAGCGCCCCACCAATTCCACCTGTACTGGCCCCAGTGTGGCTCCCAAGTTCCATTGAACGTTGTGTATTCGCCCGTAGCTGTTAGCAGCAGATGAACAATACTGATGGACAATCTACGAGATTTCTACGTCGCCCTGTTGGCGACATCAAGTCAAGAACATTCCAGATGAACATTCCAGATGAACATTCCAGTTGAACATTCCAGTTGAACATTCCAGATGAACATTCCAGATGAACATTCCAGATGAACATTCCAGATGAAATTTCGAATGGAAAGGATTTTTCCACTTAGGAAAACCGGTCGGTAAAAAGAGCATCCTAACCTAACCTAAACCATCCGGTAAACACAAATTCCAGGTGGAAAATCAAATTGAACTGAAATATTCGGACCGGAGTATCTGAATACTAGTGTGATGTGCATGCGTGTGATCCTGAGTATCTGAATACTAGTGTGATGTGCATGCGTGTGAGCCTGACTATCTGAATACAAGGGTGGTGTGCATGCGTGTGAGCCCGATTATCTGAATACTAGTGTGATGTGCATGCGTGTGAGCCTGAGTATCTGAATACTAGGGTGATGTGCATGCGTGTGAGCCTGACTATCTGAATACTAGGGTGATGTGCATGCGTGTGAGCCTGAGTATCTGAATACTAGGGTTATGTGCATGCGTGTGAGCCTGAGTATCTGAATACTAGGGTGATGTGCATGCGTGTGAGCCTGAGTATCTGAATACCAGGGTGATGTGCATGCGTGTGAGCCTGAGTATCTGAATACTAGGGTGATGTGCATGCGTGTGAGCCTGACTATCTGAATACTAGGGTGATGTCATGCGTGTGGTCTTAGCGACTCTATCTTTTTAAGGGGAGGCGATGTTCAGGCTGCGTGCAGCCTCTGTTTGTGTTACAAATTAAGAAGGGTTTAGAAGCAATTTACAGAATTCGTGTCCGACCGATGTAAAGAGTACGTACAGATTATCCACTCATATTGTATCT